>WNWK01019293.1:0-38102 GCA_009830355.1 Cherax destructor
CAGCGGGGAGCTTGTTGTGGACCAGCAGGCGTGTTGTGGGGCCAGCTTTTTTTTCCAGCTGGGAGCGGGGGGACCAGTGGGAGCGTGTTGTGTGACCAGCTTAGAGGTTTTTGGGGCCAGCTGTGTGTTGTTGACCAGTGGGAGCGTGTTGTGTGACCAGATGGGAGCGTGTTGGGGGAAACAGCTGTGCGTGTGTTGTGGGACTAGCTGTATGTGTTGTGTGTGGAGCGAGACCTTGTGTGTGTGTGTGTGTGGGGGGACCTTGTGTGTTTTGGGGGGGGGACCAGCTGTGTGTGTGTTGTAGCCAGCTGGGGGGTGTTTTGGGGGGACTATGTGCATGTGCTGTGTGTGTGTGTGTGGGGGGACCTTTGTGTGTGTGGGGGGACCAGCTGTGAAAAAGGGGGTGAACCGGTTATGATGGTGTTATGGGACCAGCGGTCTTTCGTGGTGGAACCAACTGTGTATGCAGATGTACTCACCTAATTGTGGTTGCAGGGTCGAGATTTTCCCCCCCCCCCGGGCCCCCGGGGCTTTTCCCCCCGTTTGGTTTTCCCCGCAAAAATTTGGGGCCCCCCCCACTATTCGTTCGCGGGGAAACCACTTCCTAATTTCATGGCTGAAAAAAGTGCTTCCAAACCCCCCCCTTTGGCTCATCTGAGTTTTCCCAGTTTCCAGTTGTGCCCCCTTTTTTTTCTGTTTCCCTCTCTGGAACATCTTGTCACTATCTACCTTGTTTTTTCCCCCCGCAGTATTTTATGTCGTTATCATGTCTCCCCCCAACCCTTCTGTCCTCCAGGGGGTTGTGGGGGGAGAGAGAGAGGCATACAGACGACAGACAGACAGTCACAGAAAAAGACAAGACACCCCCAAAAACAGACAGACAGAGAGACAGAAGAAACACAGACACAGACAGAGAGAAAAAAAGAGAGAGAGAGAGAGAGAGAGAGAGAGAGAGAGAGAGAGAGAGAGAGAGAGAGAGAGAGAGAGAGAGAGAGATAAAAAGAGAGAAAAACAGACAGACAGACAGACAGACAGACAGAGACAGAGAAAAGAGAGAGACGAGACAGAGAGAGAGACAAAAAGATAGAGACAGAGAGAAGAAAAAGAGAGAGAAGAGAAGAGAGAGAAAAAGGGGCGGGAGACAGAGACAGCAGACAGAGACAGACAGAAAAAACAGACACAGACAGACAGACACAGACACACAGACACAACAGACACAGACACAGACAAACACAACACACACACACACAAAATACAAAAACAGACAGACAGACAACACACACACACACACACACACACAGACAGGCTGCAAGCCTCCCCCAGCGGGGGCCCCCTGGGTTAAACCCCCACCGGCAAAGTCATAAATTTTTGGGGGAAGGGGGAAAACCCCCCAAGACGGAGTACAGTCAAAGGGGTCAGAGACCAAACCTAAAAAAAAGGAAAGATCGGGGGTGAGTATAACACAGGCACATCTCCTGAGGCGGAAAAAAAACCAAATAGAAACCCCTGCTGCAGCATACGGGCGCCTAGCAAACCTAAAAAAAAAATTCCATCTTAAAAAGAATCCAGGCCCCTGTACACTTGTACGTTAGGCCCATCCCTGGAGTATGCAGCACCATTTTGGAACCCACCCCCCTGAAAGCACGAAAAAAGCTAGAAAAAGGGAAAAAAGGTTTGCAATAAGACTCCCCCGGAGCTAAGGGTATGTCCTCGGGGGGAGGGGTTTAAAAAATCCCCGACGACACTGGAGGACGGGAAAAATAGGGGGGACATGATAACGACAATAAGATACTGAGAGGAATTAAAAAGGTGGACAGGAAAAAGAATGTTCCAGAGATGAGAAAAGCAACAAGGGGACACTTTGGGGAAGTTGAAGACTAGATGAATCACAGAGATTTTGGGAATTTTCTTCAGTCACAGGTGGTCGGGAAGTGGAACCCGTTTGGGAAGGTGATGTAGTGGAGGCCCGGTTCCCTTCATGCTTTAAAAAGAGGGATAAAGCTCGGGCCGGAGAGTGACCCGTGCGGCCAGTGAAGAGGCGGGGCCAGGGCTTTACTGCCCCCGCAACCACAACTAGGGGGAGTACACAGAAAAAACACACACACACCCCACACATAAGCACTATCTGTTTATAAACAGCCCCCCAAATTTTTGATCACAACCTGGTGGGAACTGTTGACCAACCAACGGCGCTACATCCTTTATTGACCAACCAACGGCGCTACATCCCTTTTTGACCAACCAAGGGGGTACATCCTCTTGTTGACCAACCAACGGCGCTACATCCCATTGTTGACCAATCAACGGCTCTGCAACCTGGGAAAAATCATCCCACGGTGCCTAGTATTTTATTGACCATCTATCCCCCCCCAGGGGTTTTTTGTCGACTCTGTGTTTTTTCCCAAAAAACCCGCTCATGTGCTTCCTGTGTAGTGTGTTGGGAAATTAGTACGAGCATTCTTAATATGGGGGGCTGTCTGGGTGTGGAAAAAAACAGTTATGTACATTTTGGGGCTTTGAAAGTGCCCCAATTGGACGTATGTTTTTTTTCCCCACTTCTGGGAAAAAGTAAAACCCTTTTTCTGTCTGGAAGTGTTCAGAGTGCTGGTTTAAAAAAAATTAAATTTTTTCTTTAAACAAGGGAAAATAAAAAGAAAACCAAGTCTTCTTGCAAGGTTTTTAACCCCAAAAACATACTTGTCAGAGAGGCGTAGTTGCATATACTTTTTCCCCAAAACGGAAAAACGTAGGCCCGATGACCTATGCCCGGGCAAAAACCTCAATAAAACCCACGAATTAATGTACCACAATCTTTTTTTAAAACCCCCCCAAAAACACTACAACTTTTTTTCTGACCAACCACACCCCAAAAAAACCCTCTGTTAACCAACTAACGCCCTTTCCCAAACCCCTTCTTGACCAACACACAGCATTCTTTTGACTATTCAACAAAAATGCAACATCCGTGAGCAATCACGAGAACCACAACTTTTTTTTAAAGCAGTGCCCCCAAACTGCCGTTGACCAAACAGTAGTACCACAAACTTCAGGAAACCTTCCCCGCTGCTCAGATCCCGGTGGATATAATCTTTAAAAAAACACAGTGTTGGAAGATATACTCACCCCCCATCTCGGGGGCAACTTATAACAGCCACACAGGATATACAAAAAAGACCTCAACATTTACAAAAAAAAAATTAAAAGTCTTTCTCCATTCCACACCAAAACTACTAAAGATTTAAAAACTGTCTTCTTAAATTTTTGGGCTTTGAAAAGACAAAACTTAGAAAAGGCGCTTCTATAACTCTTAAGATCTCCACAGATCGTCGCTTAAAACTTTGATCAACATGATTTAATGGGGGGAAATTTTTAATCAGAAATTTTAATAACGTTTTCTTAGTACTGAAGATTTAAAAAAAGGGTTTTCTCTGTAGACTTGTATCATACCAAAGAACAGACACTACCCCCGCAAAAATACAAACAGGGGAAAAACTTGGGATGACTCCCGGGGCACAACTGTCAGGCTGGGTCCTTAACCTCTGGTAAATTTTTCCCCCCCATAAACTGGTGGCCACGATACTTGGGGCTACCCCCCTAAATACTGGCGGGTTTGGGGGTGTGTTTTACCGTAAAAGGGTGCCCCCAACTCCGGCCCGGGGGGCAGGTTGTTGGTGCCCCGCTCTTAAGGTGTGAATGTTTTGGCGTGAGAATGTGGGGGCAATCTTGGGTGTCTTGTGTTGGCAATGGGGCTTGGGGGGGGGGGGCATAACGGCGACGGACAGCGGCGGCGGGGGCAGCGGCTGGAGCATTAACAGGGCTTGACGTCTGCTGCACTCAAGGCCTTTTCCTGTTCCATTTTAAAAAAAATGCTTCATAAATTTCAAGTGTGGTACCCTTTTAAAAAAAGAAAATTTTTTTTCCCCCGGGTTCCCCCCTATCTATAAAAACGATTTATTTTTTTTAAATCAAGTAGCTCTAGTGCTTTGTTTAATGAGGCGGTGTTCAGGGGGCGGGGTTTGCAGGTGCCAAAACCAAACAGTGGACCCGTGGGCAACTGTTGGGATGATTTGAAACATAAAAAATGAAACAAACAATGAGTTGAATAGACAATTAACGCTTTTTTAAATGATAGTTTTAGCTACCTGTTCCTTCCCCCTAATCTAGGTGTGAAATACTCTATTAACATTTGTATACAAATAAAAAAAAACAAAAAACTTTGGGGGAAAACAGCCACAAAATATGAAAACAGAACTATAAATTTCCCCCCCTAAAGCATAAATATAATCTAATAAATGCAAAGACCTCAAACATGAAAAACTGGAAAAAATTTTTGCAATGGATAACTAGTTTTAAAAAACCATTAACAAGTCTGAAGAACAACTCACGTTTAAAAAAGAAAAATTTTTCCCAAAACTTTCCCTTTTTGAAGGCTGAAAAGTTCTTGATTAAAAAGGGTTATAGCTACGTTTCCCCTTCCTTAAAAAAAAAATTTTCATTATCTCAAATTTTTGTGATTCCAAATGAATATAATAACCACTGCCCCCCCCCCCAAAAAAGGCCAAAAAAACAGCTTTTCTGGGTTGAATTAAGTGTCTACTTTCCTTTTTTTTTTCAGGCTGCCACAGCGAAACTCTCTTTCCCCAAGGTACAGTGGTAGCTCCCATCCGTTCTACCCCCCATCTGTTAAAGTTCCCATCCTGTTCTTCCTCCTCAGGTCCACAGACAGGAAAAATCTTAGCACTTTATCATCCTTTGCAGACTTTTTAAAAATTCTGTATGAGAGGGGTCATCCGTTGAGAAAATTAAAATTTCCAACCTGATAAAAAACAAATTTTTCCCGTTGGCCACAGAAAAAATTTTAAGAAGATAGATTTCAAATTTTTTAATTTGGGCAAACTAAGGTTTTAAACTAGAATGCCAAGTCATTGATGGTCCTCTTTGTCATTTTTTTTTAAAGGGGGTTTTGCCCATTTTTTAAAGGGGGGGGAAAAATTTTTAAACCCAGAAAAAACACAGAAAAAACTTCATTGCCCCCTACATTGAGTCAAAGCCCAAAATTGCCGGGGGAAGTTTGAAATTTCTGATCTGTACTTTTGAAACAAGGCCCAGGGAAAGGGTACATCAAAGTATAAAACTGCAAAAACATGAGTGATATCAACCCCACAAAAAATTTCCCCCCGGGGAAAAGGGGGGCGGGGGAAAGATAAAACCCCTCTCCCGATGTAAAAAAAAAGGGGAGGAGTACACTGAGATATAAAATAAATGAGGGACCCAATATTTTTCAATGCCCTCTTTTTTTTCATTCATGTAAAAGGGGGGCCCTCAAAATTTACTGTTTTAAGAGGAAACTTGGGAAATTCCTAAGTTCCTGATCAACCGGGTGTGGTTCATTTTTGGTTGAATGTGGACAGAAGCAACAGCCCGGTTAATCAGGCCTTGATCCACCAAGAGACCGGGCCCGGGATCGGTCTGGGAGCCGTTGACTCCTGTCGCTTTCATACAGTCCACCCCTTTTTAAAAAAACATGATCTAGATTAAAAATCCAGAGTATCATGAATGAATGGGCATGGGTCTTCCAATCTTCATTTCTAAAGCACTGGAACGTGAAGTTCTTTCAGCCTGTGTTTAAAGGGGGGAAAACTACGCCCGTATGTCTCGCATTTACTGGACGGATGATGGGCTTCAACACGTAAAGCCCCGAATGACCTCCCCGGTTTATGGTTTTTTCATAACGTACAATAATATTACAGATATCGTATAACATCTTTTTTGTATGGTATAAACCGGGAATGATAGACAAACGGAAAAAAAGACAGGGAGCAAACACTAGGACATATTTATTAGAAAACGTTTCGGTTCGGGGCCCCTTTATCAAGGACCTTGATAAAAGGGCCCCGGCCCCAAAATTTTATTTATATCCTCCCAATGCATTTGCCAGTGAAGTTGACACTGCCCAGCAATTAGCAACAACCCGGGACGTAGGAAGCTGAAAACTAGCAGGAGAAAGTAATATCAGAACCTTGTATAGTAATTCAGATGTGTTGGTGAGTGATGGGGATGTTAACATTGTCATGGGCGGGGGGGGAAGAAGTTAAATTGTCTTCAAACGAGGGTGGTAGAAGTTTCATTGTTTCAACGGGGGGGGTGAAGTTAAAATTGTCTTCAACGGGGGCATAAAAGAAACATTGTCTTCAACGGGGGGGGAGGGAGTTAACATTGTCTTTAATGGGGGGGTAGTAAGAAGTTAACATTGTCTTCAACGGGGGCGTAAAGGGTTACGTAGCTTTGCCTTTCCCAACGGGGGGGGGGGGATTTTCGGGGCTTTCCCTTAACGGGGGGGTAGGGAGGAGTTACGTAGCTTTGCCTTCAACGGGGGTGGGGGGGGTTACGGGGCTTTGCCTTCAAGGGGGGGGAAAGGAGAAATCAGCATTGTCGTGAACGGGAAGAAGCATAACACTGTCGTAAGTTGGGGGTTCACAATCTGAGAGGGTTTCCCAGGAGACAGAAGAAGTGTAGATAAAAAAGTTAACATGGTATGAGGGGAAAATTTTTTGCAATAGAAATCCTCGTCAGGGCAACTTGCCAAAAATATTACTTGTGAGATCATCATTGATAACTAGTCGTCTAAAATCCCTCATTCACAAGTTGTGGCCAGGGGGGCCCATCCTGATGATTATGAGAGGACAGAAAAACGGGTTTTCCCCCCCTTCAAAATAAAGATGTTGAAGTGCAGTTTGAAACATCTGGTAGAGAGCGTAAAATTTTTTAAAATATCATTTGAAATTGGAAATCATTGATGTGGGGGGGAAGAAAAATTAAAATTGCCGGGAAAAAATTGACCCCCTGGAAGTAAAAATTGACCCCCTAAAGAAAAAAGATGTCGCTGGAAAAAAGTTTTGTCGCGTAAAAAAAAGGATGTGCTAGGGGGTACAAATTGTTTGGGCAGGTATTTCCCAAATTGATTAACTGAAAGATCAGATTGATGCGCAAAGCATAAATGATGTGGATAAAAATGATGTCCAGGAAAGGTTTTCCCCGGTGGTGAAAAAAAAACCCTTTTCCCCCATGAGTTTTTTTCCCCCGGAATGAGACGTCATAGGGGGAAACCCTGATGTCCCCTTGTTTTTTTTACCTCAGGCGGGGGGTTGGGGGGGGAGAGAGGAGAGAGAGAGAGAGAGAGGAGAGAGAGAGAGAGAGAGAGAGAGAGAGAGAGAGAGAGGAAAAGAGAGAGAGAGAGAGAGAGAGAGGGGGGGTAAAACTTTTGGGAACCCCGGCCTTATGTTTAAGGTAAGGATTAATGGGGTATCCCCATCTAGAAAGGCATTCCCAGTTGGGTTGTGGTTGGGCCCGCCTTGCCTTGGGCAGGGTGGGCGTGCACACCTAGATAGATCTTCCTGGTAGGGTGTGGCTTGGAGCACCTCCCGCCAGGAATCATGCTGGACCTTCCAGCATCTGGAACAAAAAATATAGAAACTCTTGAGTCTTTCGTGGGCAGTATGTTGTTGCCACTAATACTGTTGAGGGTCTAAGGGTTTTTGACCGAAATGCATCCACTGGGCATTACAGAAAATTTAAACACTTTTATACTTTTTGGGGGATGGAGAAAAAAAGTTATTATTATTATTATTATTATTATTATTATTATTATTATTATTTATTATTATTATTATTATTATTATTATTATTATTATTATTAAAGGTAAATTTATAATCCTTTCAAATAACCTTAATACATTAACTGTAATTCCTGAAATTTTTAAAAAATTTTATTGTGATGTAGTAATTATATATCCACAGGATATATACCCAGAGGATTTATTTCGTTCAGTGTATATAGTACATGCTAAGACCTGATGCAAACGATGCCTTTTAAACCCCATTAACCAAGCAGCCAGTCATCTTTAAACAAGTCTTAGTTCTCTAATTTTCTCAGTTCGAGAACTGAAGTGATTTTTTACTGAAAAATTCTAAGTGTTTTTTCCCCCCCTAGCCATTGCATGGCCGGGAGGTACTAATATATTTGAACCCCTAATCGTCTTATGGATGGTAGCGATTGGCGCATTTTGCCCCCCAAAAACTTTCACCAAGAGGCTAGTGTCATTAACCCCGGGTATTTGAATAATTTTCTTTAGAATGATTACCCCAATCATCTAATGGACAGCTTTTGGATTCACTGCCTAGGAACTAGATCCTAAACGGGTTAAAGACATTAACCCTTGGTTATACATTTTCCCCGAATTCGAGAATCCCGGGGTGCCTTGAAGTTGGTGAAAGGATATTGATCCATGAAATTTTGCTTCTCAGATTATTCATGGATCCCAAAAATGACTACCTTCCATTCCCAATGAGCTTCCCCTGAAAATAATAATTTTGGGAATAAATTATTTAATATTTTGTCACTTTTTAAAATATTACTAAACAATTCCCGATGTTACTTTTATATTACAATGATAACTTGACATATACAGTCATGTATTGTCTGTTTATATATTCCTTTGTAAGTGAACAATTGAACAAAAATGAGTTCAAAAAAAATGACTATGAAGCTGGATGAAAAACATGTGTTGCATTTACTTTGATCATCTTTTTTTAATATACCAAACTGCCAAGTACTTAAAACCAAGCATATATATATATATATATATATATATATATATATTTTAAAATATATATATATATATATATTGTATGTCGTACCGAAAAAGGTAAAACTGGTCAATTAGCAGGAACTCATTTAAAATTAAGTCCTTTCTAAAAATTTATCTTATACGTTAAAAAAAATATATATTTTTTCATTTATATTAATGTAAAATTAATAATTTTGTATTTGAAAAACCCCTTTAAAAAATTACCTAACCTTATTATAACAAGCGCAATTTAATTTAGCTAAAATTTAAAAGTATTTTAATAAATTTTCAATAATTTAATAATAAACAAACACAATGAAATATATTTTTTTGGTTCAGAATGATTTTTTTTAAATTTTCATAAAAAATTTTCGCTTGCCTTATTCGGTAAAAGGGGTTGATATTTTTAAACCAAAATAGCACGTTTTACCTATTCGGCACGACAAAATATATATATATATATATATATATATATATATATATATATATATATATATATATATATATATATATATATATATATATATATATATATATATATATATATATATATATTCTTTAATCTATTTACGAAGACATTCCTTTTTTTTTTAATTTCCCGTTAATTTAAAAAATTTCTTTCACTGTCTTTGGACCCAGAGTTTTAAAAAAAAACTTAAACTATCATCCTGGTTTTTGTTTTCACAGACATCTTTTTTTTTGTTCACAGACATTTGTGTGTTCACAGACATTTGTGTGTTCACAGACATTTGTGTGTTCACAGACATTTTTTGTGTTCACAGACATACTTTTGTGTGTTCCGGGGGTTTTGTGTTCACAGAAACAAGCAATGAATATTTTTTGCACGAGTCTCCAAAAAATACATTTGCTTGAACACTTTCAGTGAATGCCACAACATTCTGCTCCTGCAGAAGTTACATCGTTATCGAATAACTTTAATCCAAAATGATTTACATAGGCCTAAATCTGTTTTTCGAGTGGAAAAAAGTCCCAAACAGCTACTCTGGATAGTGGAAAAAACCCATAAACCCCTCTTTTCCCCCCCCCCAAAAAACCCTTTGCACTGTATACACCTGTGATTCACATGTCTTTTTTTATTCTGTTATTACCTGTTTTCCCAAAAAAAAATACTTTTCCCTCAGAAGGAAATGTGTACAGTTTATCCCTACCCCAATTTCTTTCATTCTGTAATAGAATCTTATTACCTCATGGAAGGATTTACTAACAAAAATGCGGTAGTGGGTAAATTTTGGGTTGCTGGTGTGTCACATATGAAACCGTGTGTACTCACCTTTGTGGTTGCGGGGAGACCAGCTCCTGGCCCCCCTTTTCGCTTCCGCTACGGGTCTCTCTCCCCTGCTCCAATTTACCCCGTGTTTTAAAAATTTTTTTGGGGTTTCCCCCGCCTCCACTATATCGTTCCTGGATTTTCCCCTTCCTCTCTTAGGGTGAAAAGTGCTTCCTAACATCCCTTTACTCATCTGAGTCTTCACTAGTTGTGTCCTTTGTCTTGTTCCCTCTCTGGCTCCTGTCCTTCTACCTTGTCAATTCCCCCAGTTTTTTATGTCGTTATCATGTCTCCTCTAACCCTTTTGTCCTCCCCTGTTGTTATCTTTTCCCCCCCTTTCTTCATAGGGCGTCCCCGGTTTGGGAAATATTTCGCAAACCTTTTCACTTTCTCTAATTTCTTGACATGTTACCCAAAAGGGTGGGTTCCAAAGGTGCGCATACTCTAGTATGGGCCTGACGTACACGGTGTACAGTGTCTTGAACGATTCCTTGTTAAGGTTGATGTGGTTTTCCGGAGACGTGTTGGGTTTTAACCCCCCAAGGTGTTTCTCCTTTTATGAGATTTGTGCCTTTGTCCACCTAGCCTGCTCTGTCGCGGGCTTCTTTGCCCTTCTCCCATCTTCATGACTTTGCATTTGGGGGGGTTTATTCGAGAAGCCGTTGCTAGACCAGATGTCAAGCTTGTCAGGTCTCTTTGAAGTCCTGTTGGGGCTTCATCCCATGTACTCCTCAAAATTAATCATCTGCGAACGAGACACTTCTGAGTCTATCCCCGCCGTCATGTCATTCACATATCCAAAAATAGCACTGGTCCTGGACTGACCCCCGTGGAAACCGCCCTCGGGGGATCTGTGATACCTCATCCCCACCATGACCCGTTTTTGCCTCCTGTGAGATATTCCCTGTCCCTTCCATCCCTTCCTGTTATACACGCTTGGTCTTCCACTTTTACTAATCTCAAAGAGGAACTGTGTCGAAGGCCCCGCAGTCCAGGAAAATGCAGTCAACCCCCCTTTCCCTCTCTAGCCCCTCTGTTACTTTATCATAGAACTCCAGGAGGTTTGTTACACGGATTTTCCTTCCCCGAATCCCCGCTGTCTGGGTTATTATCCCCTTCTGCTCCAGATGCTCCCCCATTCTTTTCCTGATGATTTTTTTCCCAAAACTTTAACTATACACTGTGACACGGGCTATAGTTTAGTGCCTCCTTTTTGTCTCCTTTTTTTAAAAATGGGGACTACGTTGGCCTTTTCCATACCTCAGGTAGCTGCCCAGTTTCAAGGGATGTGTTGAATATTATGGTAAGTGGCACACTCAGAACCTCAGCCCTTTCCCCCGAAGGACCCCGGGGAGATATTGCCGGACCCATCGCCTTTGAAATGGTCACTGAGTAACTGCTTCACCTCCTCAGTTGTATTTGCCCTCGTGTGTGTGTGTGTTTGGTTACCTTTTGTCCTAGGCACATGTCAATTAGACACTGGCCTGTTGTATGTATGTGTGTGTATGTGTGTGAGGAAACACTTCGAAATGTTTCTGCCCCACCGGGAATTAAACCCCGGGCCCCCTCCGGGGTGAAGCAAGAGCTTTACCACTGGGCCACCGGGGCTGTGTGTGTGTGTGTGTGTGTGTGTTTGGGGTGTACCGCACTAACTTGGAACTTTTAATTTCATCTCTTTCCCTTTTACCATTTTCCTCATATTTGCTTCAGTCATTTTTCTTTTTTATTTATTCTTTTTTAATAATTCATTTCTGCTTTAACCTCTCTGCTTTTCATTTCTGTTGTATAATTAAAAGTACATGTATGTTGGATTCTTCATCTTGATTATCGTAATTATGTGATTAAAATAATTTCTCATCTAAGATGAATCATGAATTATTTGTAGTGAAGATTATTTTGTCACGTGACGTTACATAACAAGAGCCGTGTTTATGCCCCGAAGAAATCGTGAGTTTGTTGTCCAGGATGATAGTGATGGTGGCGATGATAGTGATGATGGTAGTTTTAATAATGATTCTTTAGTTAATTATGATTGTGTTTAATGATTATGACATTGATTATTGTCAATGGTTGTGTTCATTAGTGCTCTTGGTGTTAATTCTGATGATGGGCGAAAATGGTTTAATTTTATGGTGACGGTGGTGTCGATATGATACTACAAAATAAATAAGTAAATAGTTACTTTGTCATTCAGCCAGAAACTCTACACATAGGCAAGGTTGCTCGGACAGTAAATCCTTTCCCCAAGGATAATCTGCCATCAGCCAGTAGTGGCGTGCCATCTGCGTGAGAACACTGTGTGTTGTGAGCAGTTGCTCCCTGCTTCAAGTGCCGTTCTCTTCATTTCTACTGAGGGGATACATTCATCCATTACTCCTATCTGATGTATCAGTTTCCTCTCATTTCTGGTTAGATTGAATAGCCTGTGAATTCTAGTGTTTAGATATCCCCGAACCCCCACAATGTAATCACGGAACATTTGAGAATAATCAGATTGACTAGGAAACTCGGCTGTATTCAGTATATACAGCAAAACATTAATTGAAAGACTAAACTCCTCAAACAAACCATGTACTGAAAGAAAAGTTAATTGAAGACACTAGTAATTTCTGAAGCCGATTTCAGTCTGTCAAAAGGAAGTATAAAACAGGTACTGTCAGTATATGTTCTATATAATCCTTCATTCTAGCACTAAGTCTAGACACTGAACAACCCAAAGAATATTGGTATAAGGTCTATAGAACTATTTCTGTGTCATTACTCAAAACTTCTCACTCTTCTTTATTCTAGCTCGCCAAACTGCCCGATAACATGCAACCCAGCATAAATTATATTTGCGTGCTGTATGTCGGTGTCTCTTCTCTTTATTTTATATAGAGGACCCATTTATTTTTTTAAATTATCTGGCGCTTATCCTGGTTGGAGAGATTGGCATTGCTACTGGGTCAGACATATGTTATGCTCTCTCAGCACCATCGTGCATTACACACCAACCCGCACATATAAAAAAGGGGCTTACGACGACGTTTCGGCCCGACTTGGACCATTTACAAAGTCACACTAACACACAGAGACAGAGGAAGGGTTTATAGGCAGGCAGACGGGGAGGGTACAAGAGAGTGGGGGAAAAGTAGGAGTAGTGGTATAGTGGTAGTAGTAAAAGGGAGTAAAAAAAGGTAGTAGAGTAGACAGTCATATGGGAAGGAGCACTGCTATGAGGCTGCGGGCCCAAGGGGTACGAGAGGGGAAAAAAGCGAAAAATGAAGGAAAATACAAGGCAAAAGAAAGAACAGAAAGAAAGGAAAACCCGGAGAAAAAAGGAGAAGGGAAGATAAACAGGAAGGAATCAGGTTAAGTCACGGGTGTTCTGAAGTTTAGAGCATTTAACAATGTAATGAGAGGAAAATAACAGAGAAAAGCCAGGGCTAAGATTCATACAGGGGAAAATTGTGTATAAAGGGGGGGATTCAACCGGCGGCGACTATGAAGTTAGACGTAGGGTAGACAGTTTTAGCAGAAGACCAATCAATGGGATGACTGTGATCTCTGACATGACGAAAAAAGCATTTTAGTGTCGGCAAGCCTAACACTATTTTTTTGCTCCTGAGTCTGCAGAAAAAGATCGGCCAGTTCTCGAAGTACTGAAGAGGACAGGAGGAGCAAGAAATAGAGTAACCCAGGAGAATCTGTGGGGTGGGGAGGTATGAACTAGATTGTGCGAAGAGTGTTAGTTTGGCGAAAGGTAAGTTTGATGTCTAAGGAACGGAGAGGTTGCTAGATTAAAAGACCAGAGATGTAGGGAAGGCAGAGGACTGGAGGTTCTCAGGAGTAGGGTTTAGGGGAGAAGAAAATCCGTTTAGCACGAGAGAAAGCAGAGTCTATGAAATGGGAAGGGAGCCCGGCGGGAAAAAAAATTATGAAGAGTGGAAATTTCTGCTTAGGGAAAATGAGGATCCGATGCGGAGAGCACGGAGAAAGAGGGAGATAAGAACACTCTTCTTGAAAGGGGGGCATATAAGAGAAGTAATGAATGTTGCCACTGTGCTAGGCTTGCGGTACGGGAAGGCAAAACCTGTCGAACGGTGGACATGAACATCAAGGAAAGGAAGCAAGAATTGATTCCCAATCAGCTTTAAACTTAATGGAAGGGGGAAGATTATTAAGAGCATCAAGAAAAGGTTGGAAAGACTTAAGTCATGAGGCCAAAGAGCAAAGATGTCATCTACATAGCGGGCCAGAGTGAAGGACGCATCCCAAAAGGGGAAGAAGAACAGTCTCAAGTATTCCATATAAAGATTAGCAAGAACAGGAGATAGAGGAGGCCCATAGCGACACCAAAGGTTTGATGACATCTTTGCTCTTTGGCCTCATGCAAATCTCTTCCAACCTTTTCTTGATGCTTTTAATAACTTGCCCCTTCCATTAAGTTTAAAGCTGATTGGGAATCTAATTTTTTTCCTTTCCTTGATGTTCATTCCACCGTTCAGTTCAGGTTCCTCCCTGTACCCAAGCCATGCCAGTGGTGGCATTTTACTTCCTTATCTGCCCCCTTTGTCAAAAGTGTTCTTTCCCCTCTTTCTCCGTGCTCTCCATCGTGACCCTCAGTTTTTTAAACAGAAATTTCACTCTTCATAATCTCCCCCTGGCCCTTCCTTCAAGACTCTGCTCTCCGGCTAACGCTTTTCCTAAACCCTCTCCTGGCTCTCCGTCTGCCTCCCACATCTCTGGTCTTTTAACTCGAAACTCTCTGTTTGGCATCAACCCTTTCGCCAAATAACTCTTCCTAATCGTTCTACCTCCCTACCTCACAGTTCCCCTGGGGTCTCTCTTTTTGCTCTCCTGTCCTCTTCAGACTTCGGAGAAACTCCATCTCTTTCTGACGCTCAGGGAGGCACAAAAATAGTGTTGGCCCGACATAATTGCTCTTTCTGTCATGTCATCCATTTGATTGGTCTTTCTTTCTCCCATCCCAACTAATCGCCGCCGGTTGAATCCCCCCTAACCAATTTCCTGTATAATCTTGCCCTGGCTGTCTCTGTTGATGCTTTCTCATTACATTGTAGTAACAAACTTCAGAACACCCGTGACTTAACCTGATTCCTTCCTGTCTTATCTTCCCCTTCCCTTTTTTTCTCCTTGGTTTCCTTTCTTTCTGTTCTTTCTTTTGCCTTGTATTTTCCTTCATTTTTCGCTTTCTTCCCTCCCCGCCCCTTGGCCCCTAGCCTCTGATGCTCCCCCTAGGCTGTCTCTCTACTCCTTTTCTACTACCTTTACTACTCCCCTACTACCACTACTCCTTTCCCCACTCTCTGTCCCTCCCGTCTGCCTGCCATAAATACTTTCCTCTGTCTCTGTGTGTTAGGGGACTTGTAAATGGCTGCCAAAGTCTCTCCCTTTTTTTTGTGCGGTTGTGTGTATTGTTCCAGTCACGGTATTGTGCCTTTTGTTATTCATCGTGACATGTTATGTGATATCCTCTTTCTGTTTCCTGAAGCTCAGTTTGTAGTCTAACGAAATTTATAACACTGATCAGGTAGTTCTACATCGTGGGAATTTTGTAATGTTCGGTAGAAACTATTTGGAGTCGAAAATTTTTTTCTTTGTAATTTATACAAGCAGTGGGATCACATAATGTGCAACGATGGTTACTGACAGAAGAGCATAAGTTGTCTGTCCAGTGCAATACCAATCTCTCCAATCAGGATAAGTGCCAGAAAACTGGAAAAAAAATTAAATGTGGTCCCCATATATAAAAAAGGCCTGTATCTCTAACGTTTTTACTGTCAAAAGTTCTGGTAAAGATAGTAAGGAAAAGAATACTGGAGCACTTGGGATTGGTTCTTCATAGAAAATTAACCTGTGACGTGATGACACGTCACCTTCCTGTTTAATTAAAAATTATGACAAAAAATAAAAACAGTAGTGCCTGGCTATTCATACAATCTCTTCCAATAATGTTGGTGAATTTCCAACAATGTGTGTTAGGTAAAAGAACACGTGCAGCAACGTTTCACTCTCAAGAGCTCCCGGGAGCGAAAAGTTGCCGCAGTAAAATGGCTCTCAGTTTGTTATTATTCGTTTACTTCTTTCTCTCTCTCTCTCTCATTCGAATCACTATTTTACCTGACTATCTGTTAATAAAATATATAAATATAATAGAAGTTTCTTCTATTTCAAAATTGAATATCATTTGCTTTAGTTTAGAGCATTCTGAGACGCGTTATTCAATCCATAAACTTGAAGCTCGTACGTAAACCTTGTGTTGTAGATATTCTGAGCCTCATAGCATCCTCAGAGCTGTGACAAGACGTAATTAGTGTTATAATTAGTCGGTTCAGGGCGTGCTGGTGGCCAGAGGGCGTGCCTCCTCCTCAATGGATTACCCTATGTTCTGGACACTTCCTGACGTTTTAATCAAATTTAATGCAAAGCCGGGTAGCTTTGCTGATTATGGTGAAATTAAGACGTTATTCTTGACGTGTTTAATCAAATTTAGTGCAAAGCCGGGTAGCTTTGCTGATTATGGGGAAACTATGAAGTAATTCTTCCGATACTGTTTCCTTGAGAGGACTGTATCTGGCCCAGGCATTTGAATTGTTGAACCAATAACCGAGACGCCTGGGTTGTGAGGCTGCAGCTGCAGATTACATCTTCATTAAAACCAGCTAATTGTATTTTCACAAATCCTAAAGCTTGGGATGTGTGGAGGCTAAATGTGATGAGGATGGGACTGCTGTTCCATTTTTGATGCTTCTGGTTAAGATCAACCACGTGAAAAAATTCACAATGTATTTACTGGAACAATAAGCAATAAACAAATTGGATACGAAATAGGGTGACGTTGCGGTCCCCCCAGAACCCTGTAATGTAGCTTAGCAGTTTAGAATTTGTTTATTATAATATTAACAATAAAATATATGGAAAGGAATAGTTGTATTTGTTTATTAAATATCGGGAATATATTAATTTACAACACCTAGACTGCCACTTGGTTTTCCAGATGTTTACATTTTATAAATTTAGTGTTTCATAGGTAGAGGGTTGTAAATCACGTTCCTTTGGAAAGGCTATGCTACAGAGATCAGAAAAGGTTGAAAGAGTACATTAGTGATTGTTCAGTAAATTATTTATGAAATTTTAGAGGTTTAGATAAGGGATGTATAAGCCCTGTCAGGGAAGAGTATTCTTGCTTTTTTTTTTCGTTTTTGAGAGTTGTTTTGTTTAAGAAGAATGATTATGTACGGGCAAGGTTCTCTAGTACTCATAGTACGGTTTTTAATAAAACTTAAATTGTTATAAAGTAAGGTCGAGGAATATTTAAGATTTTATAATGTAGGATAGAAGCGTTTTGGGGACGATTTTTTTGTAATAATTCTTTCAAGTTTAGACTATTTTATATATTTTTAAAGGGTGCCTAAAAATAACCCTGTTATTTTGTCAATGATATTTTTTTATATTTGTCAATGATCAGGAGCTTGTAATTAGCTGCTCAGTGTTATTTAAGAATTGTTGGGTATGTTATTTGGCATGGCTGGATAGTTCTCAGTTGCACTAAAATATTTTTTTTACTTAATTTATTTTAGTTTTCGAAGCAGAATACGAGATCAGCCGCTAATTAAGAAAATTTACTCTTCCTTCGGGGGGTAGAGGGGGGGAAACCCTGACGCTGGTGACTGGTTCTTGACTAAAGGGAATTGAGCACCCTCTTTGATCAAATCTGTTTACCCTCGTCGTTCCCCAGGGGATGTGTGACCCTTGACGCTTCCCAATTAATATAATACCTAATGTTGGGCAATTTGGCACCTACACAGCTTAAAACCAGTTTGAACCTTCTAGTTTGAATCTCTAGGTATCTCAAAGACCAATATCCCAAAATATATCAGAGCTTAAAGTGGTGGTTATTTAGAAGTCACATTCTCAATTTTTCAGTGTTGACGGTTTGAAGCCGATCGAATGAATCACTCAGAAATTATTGAATGAAAAAAGCTTTTTCCCCTTTTCCTATTTCCACAATTAAATGAACAAATTGGCACCTATATTGCCCAAAAAATTTTCAGATATTTCTAAGATACACCAGTGTTGGGGTTTTTAAAGCCGATCACAAGAGGCATTCTCAAGCCTCTTCTGAGCTGGACACACATGACATCCTTAGAACTGGTACTCCTCGAGAAACCATCAGAAGGATTTTAAAAGCCGAGGAGTGTGTCCAGACTTTGGTGTCACCTGATATAACAAAGCAAGAGAACACCTGAGCATGCCAATAGTACCATAACCTTCCTGGTGTTATAATTCACCAATACTAAAAATTGAAGACTATTGAATGAGATGTTCTCAGGTTTAAACGAAAAACTTGGTGGAAGGGGAAAAATAATACGAATTTGTTCATTAAACTAGTGAAACTTAATGCAATTTTTTAGTATTTCCAATTTTCTCTTCTCATTTGTATTTAAAATTCTCTACAATTCTTTAAAAAAATCGCAACTGGAATTTTGATAACTTCTACGAGCAAGCGCTAAACGCTGGGAAGTTGAATTAAAATTTTTCCCAAAAAGGCAACTGCACAATAACAACCCAAGAGCTCTTCTATATAAGATGCATCAGTGTTTGAAGATCATCATATGAGAGCCTCGCAGATTATTAAAAAAAATCAGTATTTAAATTTTCTCAGTTTTTAAAAAAAAACTGGCAAAATTAACAGTTAACACAGAGCAAGACTAATCCATAAAAATCTGATAAGGATTCGAAATCGTTTATAAAGGGTTTAAAGTGGATCAAAGAGGTATTTTCCCGTTATTGTATGGAAACAAACTTTTTTTATTAAAACTGATAAATTATACTTAATACAGCCCAAAATTAATGTGAACTTTCATTTGGGGAAATTCACCACTGCAGAAAATTTTAGAGCCGATAAAAGAGAAATTTTTTCTAATTCTCGGAACCTAATTTTAATTTTCAAACACTCTCAGGTAATTACCAAATTTGCATTTGGAAAACCTAAAATTGGTTATCATTCCCTTTCAAGATGCAACAGCCATTTAAGATTGAAGCTGTTACAAAAAGCATTCTCAGGAAATTACGGATTTTTTTATATTATTTTAAGAATGAAGTTAGCAGATTAGAACCTATACACTTTAATAACAACCCCAGCCTTCATTCAAGTGTTGAAAATACACAGGTGCGCGTAAGGCTTTCTCAAGTTATCGTAGGAAAAAAACTAAGGTAAGTTTTATTTACATTTGATGAAGAGGCACCTCCCATGTCAATATTTACGCGAGTCTTTCCTTAGTCATAGTACACTAGCGATGAAAATCTGAGTCGATCGGGTGAAAAAAACTCGACAACCATCAACGTTTTGCCCTTCAGGGATACCTAATAGTTAACTTTTATAAGAATTATTTTTGCCAAGAAACCTTTGATGTGATGGCTGATGGTGTTTAGCGGGTCTGTGGGTCTTGTGCCACAAGTGGGTAGTTTGAAGACAGTGGGAGGTTGTGGGAAAAAGGAAAAGTGGGCGATGTAAGGAAAAAATGGGTGTTCTGAGGAGAAAAGGGGGCTGTTTTAGGAAAAAGGAAAGTGCCGGTTTGTATAGGCAGTTTGAAGACAGATAAAAGTGGGTTATCTGAGCCAAGAGAGAAGTGGGAGGTTGAGCAAAAAAAAAAAAAAAAAAAAAAAAAAAGGCAGTTTGAGAAAAGAGAAAAATGGGAGTTTGATCCAAAAAGAAAAATGGGTATGAACAGAGAGAATATTAGGCAGTCTGAAAAAAAGTGAGCAGATTTCAGGTTAACGTTGATCCAGAGATTCACACTTATGCTTTATGTAGACGTAATAATGATGACATCATGAATGGGAAGCATTAAAACCCCTTTCGGGGTTTTAGTGCCTCGGGGGTTTGGGGGACACGTTCGATCCAAGGAAGGGAGGGAGAGGTTCAGTTCCTTCATCAAGGAACCTCTCCCATCAGGAACCTACCTTGACGGATCACATGAGATTTATAATGTTCGTTCAGTAAATATAATGAGTCAGCATTTCCGAGAACCACAGAACACTCTGTAGAACAGCGCTGTATTCCCCTACGGGGTTATTTTTAAAAAAAATATAATAAAAAAAAAAACAAAAAGTGAGCAATCTTATTAGGCTGGCATGGTACAGTGGAAAACGCACTGGCCTGCTATTTTTAACTGGCTTGCCATGGTTTCCCAACCCTACGTAATAATAAAAATAATAATAATAATAATAATAATAATAATAATAATAATAATAATAAATACCTTTTAAACAGTTTAAAAAAGAAAATGAATTTTTTTTAAAAAAATCTTTTATAGGGTAAGAGTTGTTATCCTCCTCAGCTCATTTCAAAGGCCAGCACTAAGGTATACTACCACCCCAGGATGCCCCACACCGGCCGACAAACCCCCAGTACCAACTTACTGCTGGGTGAACAGGGGCGGGTGAAAAAACACCCAATGTTTCCACCTATGCCGGAATCAAACGGACGCTCAGCGTGTAAAATGAGTGCGTTGCCAACCGAACCACGGAACACCATTTCCATTGGATAATTACATTCTTGCTCACTAGTGAGCTTTCTTTAATATTTAGGTTAATTATTACATATAAAAATTATATTTAGGAAAAATAACCGAAAATTATTCCCCTGAAAATGCTTTTCCATAATTTTTTTAGTGTCATGTGATAATCTATTTGAAGTTAAAAAAAATGTTGTCATAGAGGTAGAAATCTCTGATTATCCCGATCGCATGACCGATTATTTTGCTAGGCATGACCGTTTTTTGCTGGCATGACCGTTCCTAGGCAGAGTTTCTTTGATAAGCCTGACGTTTTATTTTTAATTATTGACCTTTTTCTTTTAGTATTTTCAGGAAGAGCTTTTCAGAATCGAGCTAAAATTTTGGGTATAGCATCAGCCTCATAATTCGTTGCGCTGGGTGACCTACGCTGGTTCAGCGGTTCCATAAATTTCATAATGGGTGAGATGGACGGTAATTTACCTAAGTTAGGTTCAATGGTTTTCAATGGTACCTTTTTAATATTTGCCCTTTCCTTTTAAAAAAATTAAATGCAATTGAGATTTAGGATTATATATTTAATTTTTTCCGCTTGTGGAGAAACGTGTGTTAAAAATGGTTTAAGAAAGTGTTGATCATTTGTCAAGCTGATTAATTGAAAGGAAAGTAAGTTTATTCAGGTATACGCAATAGTTACATAGATTATATATATAGCACATAGTGTGAAAACCTAGGATAAAAAATCAAATAAAGTGACTTTTTTCCCCTTGGGGTCCTTATAGATGGTGGATATAAGCGACCACATTGCCCCAATGTGTCTGTCTCTTCTGTTCGTGAGGTTTCCCCCGACCGAACGTGGGGGCTTATATTCCCTTGTCCTCGTCGGGGTGGGGATGTCACCATTCGTTAAAAAAATTTTTTTAAAGGGGGGGAGAGGTTGGTCAGGAAAAGGGGCGGTCAGATGAAAAACTGCAGAGGCGAATCTTCACTAAGATCCTATCATGAAACGATTTTCCAGGTGAATCTTACCTAACCTAACCATTACTGTCCCGGGGTTCATTATGTGGGATTTCATTCATCTGTGTCCATCTGTGGTACTGTACGTTGAAGGTGGGTCAACTTTTTAGTCCCCTCACAAGTATACGTCTGTGGATCTGTACGTGCGATCAACATTCGTTAGTGTCCGTTTTTTGTTCGTACGTAGGGTCTCATTCGAGTATCCGTCTATGGTCCTATATGGGTGATACACATTCACAATTTGACTTTCTGCTATTAACGGTCACACCTGGTCAGTCTTTTGTAACAATGGACAAGTACAAATAATGGGGTTTTAATCATGGATTTTTTTTAAAAAACAATTAGAAATATATAAAGTTACACTGAGTTCAAAATTATTTTTACTAAAAATTTTTTTTGACATGTAAATCTAGATGTATATATATATATATATATATATATATATATATATATATATATATATATATATATATATATATATATATATATATATATTTCGGCCATGGGGGAAACGCCTGGACCCCAAGACCCTTCGTATTGCAGTGGCTCTGCGCCTTGCTGCCCCATTCACACGGAATATACGTGTATTTGCGGCGTGCGCAAGCCGGAATATGGTCTACATGGGCTTAACTGTTCTAAAACCAAGGGTTGGCATGCAAGACACAATGAGGTCAAACATCATAAAAAACCCTCGCTACAGCTGGATGCCCAGCCGGGGGAGCCTCGTCACTGCAACCAACAACCCCCAAACCCCGCAAACCGCCCCGACGGGGTCACCATCTATCCTTTAAGAAAGGGGGCTCTTAGCATGGGATTATACCTGCGTGTCGACACTGGCTGCCCTACATCCCTCACAGTGTTGGGCGACAGGGAGGAGCCTGACCACAGAGGGTACAAAATCGGAAGTACAGGGACAAAACCAACAGTATAAATTTGTCCCAGTGGGATCGGAGACCTTGGGGCGTGGGAAAAATAACCGTTTTTAAAGCTGGGTTGACTCATCGACACCACCAGGGGCCCAAGGGCAGCCACGTTCATGTTCCAGCGTCTCCGTCCCAGAAGAAACGCATCTGCATCTCGGCTCGCGTCCGGGTTCGGAGGAGCGGAGGGTTTTCTTTGACATATTGTACCATTGTATTCATGTTCATGTTTTGTGTTTTATAAATGTATTCTGTCTATTAATAAAGCATTTATATGTAAAAAAAAAAAAAAAAAAAAAAAAATATATATATATATATATATATATATATATATATATATATATATATATATATATATATATATATATATAATATATATATATATATATATATATATATATATTATATATATATTATATATATTATATATATTTGGGGGGTTTGGGCTGTTTTTTGCAAGACACGGTCTTTTGGAAGATTCTAAGTTGGTAGTCTAATTTGGGAGGTTATGAAAAAGAGAAATTAAAAGTGAACGTAGAAAAACAAGGTATGAGTAACAAACAAATTTAGTTGACGAAAGATTGGATATTAGATTGGAAAAAGGGGGAGAATGGGGGGAGTGAATGTGTTCAGATAACTGGTGGTAGACTTGTCACCGGACGGATCTATGACAGAAAAAGGTGAGCCATAGAATCGAGGGGGGGAAGAAAGGTGGGGGGTGCATTGGTCCCTCTATTTCCTGTTTTCAGGCTAATTTGACTGGACTGTTCACCCACTCAGGAAAAAATTGACTTTTACGAAGGACTCCCAAAAAAAACTGCGACTTATCTCTTGATAAAGAAAAATGCTCTTGACCCAAGGAAACGAGGTATATTTCCATTCATCAGGTCTACCCTGATTACTCACATTCCCTGTGTCATTAAGACCACGATGGGCTCAGAGCTTAACTATAATTACAAAAAAGTAATCTACTAATATTGACGTTGATAAACGTTGACGTTGATATTGTGTTGATGACTTTTCCTGCCCCTAGTCTTTGAAGTTTGCATGAAAGTCAAACTTGCCTACAGGCAATTAATATGCTTTTGTGACGGCTTTGAAGTCAGTAGCGTCGTGATATTCCTTTTTGCTCTTGCCAATACTCCCTTAACTGCTGTTGGCGAGCAGTTGGAATAAACGTGTAATAGGCTGTAATGGCTTTTTTTCCCTATCTTTCCCCTGTTTTAAAAAAACCTGCGGAAACATTAGGGAAATTTGGTTTGGGAAAATTAACTTGTCAATACATAATGTTGGCGGTTGGTTACTGCAGCGATACCGCTTTTAAACGTAATATATTGTGAATTAATACTAAATAAATATATTTGTCCATTAGCAAGGATTGCTGATAAATATCGGAAAATGTTCTAGTGGAAAAAAATTTTGTGTTTGTTTTAATTTTTGGTAAGTAGAATATTGCTCTGTGTTTTGTTCCATGTTATTACTGTTGTTATTCTTTATTTTTTTTATTACTTTGTTATTACTGTTGTTATTGCTGTTGTTATTACTGTTTTATTACTGTTATTACTGTTGTGTTTTTTCTGTGGCATTTTACTGTTGTTCTGTGGAATTATTACTATTATTATTTATTATTATTTTATTATTGGTATTATTACTGTTGTGTTGTTACTGTTTATTTTTATTTCTGTGGTATTAATTGCTTTATTATGTTGTATTAATGCTGTATTGTTTATATTATGTTAATACTGTTCTGGTATTACTTTTTTTTTGTTTTGGTTAATTTTTCTTACTATTCTTAATACTGTTGTGTTAAAATTTTTTTTACCGTTGCATTATTTCTGTTTGTTAATCGGGATTATTGGGGAAATTTTTTTATTAACCATTATACTTCCAACACAAACCCCCTTTATATACGGCGGCCCTTACTGCCTGGTCAACCAGGCTGTTGCTGCTAGCCCCACTGGAATTTTTTTTTTTGCTAAAATTCTACATGGATATAAGTAGGAAAGGGGGCGTCAACAAGTGGAGGTACCTTTCTTTTCAGATAAATGATTCTTCTCATTTCATCCAGGCGTGTTTTCACTGCGGCTTTCTGCTTCCTCTAATGAAGGCAAGGGATGTCAGTGGTGGTGGTAGTGAAGGTATTAGTAGTGTTGGTAGTGAGGGTGATGTTGGTGGTGGTGGTAGGAGGGAATAGTCAGGTTGTTGGTAGTGATGAATGGTGGTGGTGGTAGTGAGGTGATATAGGGTGTTGGGGGTAAAAGGGGGATGGGTGGTGGTGGTGGTAGTAAAGGGGGATGTCTGTTTTGCCCAAAGGTGCTGTTGGTGGGGAAATCGCGAGCTGAACGTTTGAGAACCTTCTGTCCCTATGCATCAAAAATCTGTATTAGGGAAAACTGAAAACCCCCGAACACCCTGGAACCGGCGGAAAAGTCATAATTTAGACATGAACCTCAGGAAGTGGTCCAAACCACGTCTAAATCCCCTGGAAATAAAAGGCTTGGCAGGCGGTGGGAAAAAAAAGAAAAGCAGGGTGTCATGGGTCTACCTGGAGGGTATTCCGGGGGGTCAACGCCCCGCGGCCCGGCCAGACCGGGGGCCCCCGGTGGTCAGGACCTTTAGCCGGGCTGTTACGCCCCCCGCCCCAGTCCAACTACGAACCACAGCCCGGCGATCGGGACCGACGGATCTTACCCAATTTAAGGAGCCCGGGGCCCATTGGTAATTCCTTGGGGTAAAGAGTTGGAATGGAAAAACCCGTTTCAGTCAAAAGGTAAAAGTTGTGTAGTTTTAAAAAGGCTAATAAATGTATGGGGGGGGGGGTGTGAGTTGGTCCCCACTAGCTTGTGCTAGGTCAGTGGGCTTCTTCCTTAAGTGAATTTACCTGACCCGGATGGGTCGGGCACAAGCCGGGGGGGCTTGGCCTCCCATGGGCCAAAGGCCCCGCTTGGGGTTCCTTCTTTCTTAAAAAGAAGATAAAAATTTTTTATTATTACTGTTCTGCTATTACTGTTGTGTTAATATGTTGTGTTAATACTGTTGTGTTAATACTGTTGTGTTAATACTTTTGCTAATACTGTTGTGTTAATACTGTTGTGTTATTACTGTTTCGTAGTAACAGAGATACGAGATGTGTTAATATTTTAAAAATTCTTTTAAAACGGTCTGTGTTAATATTCTCTTTAATATTAATGTATTAACGCTTCCGGATGAATATCTTTTTCTACAAACGTAACCATCTTTTTTTACAAAATTTTTAACCTTGTTTTGTAAAACTTTTAACCATCTGTTTTTACAACTTGCCATCTGTTTTGTCCCCTTTAACCATCTTTTTGTACACAACTTGTAACCATCTGTTTTTTACCAACTTGAAACCATCTTTTTTTTACCAACTTGAAACCATCTTTTTGTACACAACTTGAAACCATCTGTTTTTAAAAACCCTTTAACCATCTTTTTGTAAAAATAACCATCTGTTTTGACACAACTTGAAACCATCTGTTTTTAAAATTGAAACCCTCTGTTTTGCCAACTTGAAACCATTTTTTTTTTGAAACCATCACGACACTTACATAGAAGAAAACAGCTGCGGTTTTTCCGGTGGATACCAGTTAGGAAAATTCCTGTTAGTCTTACAGACTGGAATGAAGCTGGAAAGAAAAAATTTTTCATCATTCAACGTTTAAACGTCTCAACTGCTCTTCCTAATACGCTTTCGGATGTAACAATGAAAAACGTCAACTGTAAACACCAAGGGATCTCTATTTCAGGCAACTCCAAAAATTCATTCAACGAGTTTCCATTTTTTTCCCCGGGGGCCCTGGGGTTTCCCCGGGTAATATTGTGAATCGATTGTTTAAAAATCGATCATGGAAATAAACAAGGGGGATTTTCTAATTTTTTCAGTGGTATAGGGGCCACGTCTGCGATGTATAAAGGGGGGGGCCCTTCGATGTATAGTGGGAGCCCGTCTGCGATGTATAGGGGCCACGTCTGCGATGTTTGGGGCCCCGTTTTTGGGGGCCCGTCTGCCATCCCAATCTTTTGAACTTAATAAAATTTTAACTCAGGCTAAAGACAAAACTACAGTTTTTTCCCACTCATTTTTGTGCCCCCTTCCCCAAACCCCAAATTGCCCCACTCCTGTTTTTTCTTTAAAAACCCCAATTGGCGAGGAAAATTTGAAATGTTTATTTTTCAGAATCATTATGTTCGTGAGTTAAGATAATCATCCCCCTGATTAACCTCCCAAAAAAACATCAATCTTTCCTTTTTTTGAAATCCACAAAATTTACTTTTAGAATATTAAAAATATATATATATATTTTATATATATATATATATATATATATATATATAATTTTATTTGGGGTTAAAAAATGGTAATTAGCAAAATATCAAAAAATTTCCCTTTTTAAAATTTTTATCTTTAAAAATATATTTTTTTTATGTTAATTTTAAAATTTATAATTTTGTACCAAAAAAAACTTTGAAAACCACCTAACCTTATTACAACAACCCAATTTTTTTTTATAACCCAACTAAATATATTTTTTAAAACGTTAACATTAATTTAATAATAAACAAACACAATGAAATTTTTTTTGTTCTTATGTTCGAATATTTTGGCAAAAATTTTCATACAAAATTTTTTCTTGTCTTTTTGGGAAGGTGACGTTGCTATTTAAAAAATCCAAGTTTTTCCTAATCACGACAAAAAAAAAATATATATATATATATATATATATATATATATATATTATAATATGGACAAAAAATTTGAGTACATTGTTGCTATAAAGATGGCTTACAGTCAATTTGGGGTACTTTAGTACATATTGTTTGTTTGTCCCGGTTTTTTGGAAAAACTCTCCCCCCCCGGCTGGGGTGCGTCTCAATCAGCGCATTACCCCCCCGAACAGCAGCGCTGGTGCTGGAACAAACAGCTGCCCTGGGGTCCTAGTTCCCTGTTGAGTCTTTTGCCCCGCTCCTTGAGGAACTTGATCCTCTTTCCCCGAGGGGTCTCTGGCCAGGTATTGGACCAGTGTGGTCAGTGGGGGCCCGCAACCAGAACAAGGTACGCAGTGCTCTGCCCTCCACTGGGCCCAATCTTAAAATAACGCTAGACATTTTGGTGGCAGCCAGCCTTAGGGATGGCTTTCATTTTTTTCTCCTCCCCCCCAGATCATGCAAGATTTTTTCAATTTTAGAATTCCTCTGCTTGAACAAACATCTAGCGTTATATATATATATTAACCCGTTTAACAAAACATCTTTGGAAAAATGCTGGCTGCAATATATTTTTCCCTGCTAACCAAAAAAAAATTACAATGATTAAAAATGAAAAACTGAAAAAATTCGAATAATTCAGTAGTAGAAATTTTCTCATCCACCTGAAACAAGATGGACGAATGTGTCTTGGTAGGGTGGAATGTACCTCTCTCCCTTCGATCGGTCGAAGCGTCGACTCACCCATCGGGTTCCCCCCCTTGAAAAGATTTTGCGTTTTTTTTTTTCAAAAAAAAGATTCAAAACATGCCCGCCGTGGACCCCATTTCAGCCGTGGCCCCTTTTTTGGTATGGCCCCCAATTGAAAACCCCGGGGTTGCCCTCTCAAATGGTAGGGAAGGGGGGTATGTGGGTACAGCTGGGGGGGTTGTTCGGGAAACCACCCCCCCAGTGCTCACCCGGCCACCAGCTCAGCTGCAACCCTCCCAAAACCGTTGAAAACCGGCCGCCAAGGCCAGCCCCACCCGGGCCCGGAAGCCAACCAGTCACCCGGGGCGGGTGGAGGCGAGTCGCGTTAAAAATGAGCTCTGGTAATAACATCCTTGCAAAGGAAGCCAGGAAGTGTGGGGAAAACAAACCGGGTTATCACTGGGTCAAATTTGAAAGTGTCTCCTTGGGCCCTTTTAACTACCCCCTCGGTTTCCCTTTGATATATATGTGGGTTCTCTTTTAGCTTTTTTACCCAAAAAGCTTTTTTCCCTCTTAACTATTGTTTATCCCCCAAGCTATTGTTTGCCCCTTTAACATTGTTTTTTCCCCATTCTATTATTTTTCCCAAACGGAGAGACCCTTCTATGTTAAAGGAAAACCAGCCAATATCAACATTTGGGTAGATAAGACTAATAAAACTCAGGGGCCGTTTTTAACTTTTTCGTTAGATATGCCTTTTAGAGGTCCTTGATGTGGTCATGGCTTTTTTCCCCAAGGGAAACCCATACGCCCAGGTTTAAAAAAAAATTGTGCCTAGTGCTTTCAAAAGAATATGCAAAAAATTCAGCAAAGGTTTTGAATGGTCGGGTTTAAATTGAAAAGGGAGAGAGAGCGGCCCCATTTTGGGGATCAAGAATCTTTCAGAAAAGGCACCCTTTTTAAAAAGAAAAAAACATTTTCAATTTGTAAGTCTGTGTGTATCAATGGTTCTAAAAACCCACGTCTGAGAATGGAAAGTGCTGCAAATTTTTCAAGATTGGGGGACTGAAGACATCGACTCGGAAGGGATGATTACCAAAACCTCCATCTTTCACCCCTTCTCTGTAGAACGGGGAAAAGCCAGTGGCTGCCGAGACGTTTCGAAAAAAAGCTTCGAAATGTTGCCCAATGTTTGTTCTTTCATTTTTTATTTTTTTGATTTTCGTATAGTGCCCCCCAAATCATGCCTTTCCTTAACGCTGGGTATTGTAGTTCGGGGATTCAATTGAGACGGATGTCTCAACCTCGGTAGTCGGAGTTGATGGTTCCTTGGATCATCGCCCTCCCGGCCTGGTCCCCAAACGGCCCTTGCCTGCTGCGTCAGCTATGATGGATATGTGGGCCAGGGCTGCCAGCAGTAACAGCCTGGGTTTACCAGGCAAGCACCGTCTACAAAAAACCCGAAACTCCCAAAACAATGTGTCATGGAATAGACCAAAAAAGAGGAGCTGTTTATCGTGAGGTCAAAAACCATTTTTAAAAAGTCTCCGTCAAGCCAAAGAATGTAAAGAAAAATGAAAATTATATTCTTTTCTTTAATTTTTTTTTGAAATCCCCCGGGGTAAGGCTGCCCCGGGGACCCCATAGCTCATTTAAACCCCCCACATTCTTGTATTAAAAATTTTTTTTTTTTTAAACTCCCGAGCTTGTGGTGAAAAAAACACTTTTTAAACAAAAAATTTAGAGCTGAGAACAGTTAAAAGGGTTTTACCAGTGTCACAAAGGAGGGGAATTGTTTAATATCTGGGGGTATTGACTTTTCACAGTTATTGTTAACAATTCTTTTCTTTTATGTATCGAAAAAAAATTTTTTCGTAACCAAGTGATTTTGCGCTGTTGCAGTAGTAATGACTGAATTTCTTAAGTAACAACAATGAATTAAGTGATTTTTTTATCTCATAGGTCTTGAAATGATAACCTTAGGTCGTAAGACCAGTTCACACAAAAAATGATAGCGAGTTGTTTATAGAATGAAAATTCCTGGAAACAAACATTATGGAATAAAGAAACCAGATTTAAATTTTAAAAAATTTTAAAGCCGACAAAAAATTAATAAACTGTACTAATAAATAGCAAATTATTTTGATTTTTAGTAAGAAAAAAGATAGAAAATAAAAAAAAAAGGAATATTAATGAACAATATAAAAAAATTAAAAAGGGACAGTAAGGCCTTTTTTTGCCCATTTCACATACACGAAGCTTTATTAGTAAAATCTCGCATAGTTGTAACGTAATAAAATTCTCGTTTTGCCATTTATCTTTTTTGCTCGTCGGGGAAACCATACTTCAATTAACAAAAAACTGTTGAAATAAATTAAAACGTCCTGGGAGTAGTAGTGTCAATTTGAACTAAACGGAAGTTTAGTGAAGAGGTAAATAAATCAGTCTTTGTCTTTATTAATGTTTCTGAAGCCAAATTAAACAGTGTACGGAGGAAATAAATCAATAGAACAAACAATTGGGCTACGTTTTGAGTTATGATCCGAAAAGTTCACACTGTCATATCCCCCTCGTGCCTGGTCAAAAAAACGAAACTTTGGCAACCACATTTGAAAAAATATTGACAAACGGGGGGTAATCAACTCCGAGCACCCAAAGTTTAACCTTTTTCAAAGATAGGTTTGTTTAATCTTCGAAGTGAACATTGAGATTACGGATTACATAAATTTTTAAAATTGTTAAATACCATGATATTTTAATTGAAAACTTTTCATACCCCCAATATAGGATTCATAAACTTAATCAATATTCTAAACTTACTATTTCAGTCTGACAAAGCTAAATATTTCTTCCTTAATCAGTGGTAAACTTGTCGAAGAGACTGCCAGAAGCATAAGTGAGAGTATTGTAAATTTTTAAAAATTTTAAAATTTTTTTTTAAAATCCGTGACCTGCATGGTGCGCCATGAAGTCTTCTGTAAATAGATTGCTTGGAGCCAGTTGTCTGAATAACATTGTGAGTGTATGGGGGAAGGTGAGTGCGTGGGTGTGGGTAGTGCGTGAGTGTAGGTGAGTGCGTGGGTGTGAAGTGAGTGCGTGGGTGTGAGGGGGAGTGCGTGGGTGTGGGGGAGTGCGTGGGTGTGAGGTGAGTGCGGGGGTGTGAGGTGGTGCGTGGGTGTGAGGTGAGTGCGGGGGTGTGAGGTGAGTGCTTCATAAGTGTTTAGGTGTGGTGGGGGGCGAATATGTACGTAAAAATGTTTAGTGATAGATGAGAGGGATGTTTATTGTTTTACTCACCTAATTGTGGTTAGGGGTCACAAGCCCCTAGCCTCCTCTTCACTGGTCCTCTAGGTTCCCTCTCTCTCTCCCTCTGTTCCATGATTTTATCATACCCTTTTTTAAGCTGTGAAGGGATCCCCTTCCCAATCCCCCGGCTTTCCACTTCCTGACAATTTTGTGACTGAAGAAATTTTTTTCCTTGACTCATCTGAGTCTTTAACTTCAATTGTGATCCCTTGTTTCTGTCCCATCTTTGGAACATCCTGTATCTTCCACCTTGTCAATTCATCTCATATTTTATATGTCGTTATGATATCCTTCATCTCTCCTGTCCTCCAGTGTCGTCAGGTCATTTCCTTAATCTTTCTTCGTAGGCATTTTTCCCTTGCTCGGACTAGTCTTGGCAACCTTTTCACTTTTCTAATTTCTTGACGCTTTCCAGGTGTGGGTTCCAAATGGTGATACTCAATATGGGCCCGCGTACACGGTGCGGATTAGAAAGATTCCCCTTTCTGAAGTTCAGAACGCTATTCTTAGGTTTCCAGGCGCCCATATGAGGTTATCTGGTTGATTTGCCTCGGTATTATACTCATCCAAAATCCTTTTCCTTGAGGGAAATTTGTAGTCTTTGGCTCCCTAGCCTGTACTGTGGTCTTCTTTGCCCTTCCGGATTTCATGACTTTTTCCCAAACAGGGACACTTCTGAGTCTATCCTTTCCCGGGATATCATTCACATATACCAGAAACAGCACAGGTCCCCAGGACTGGCCCTGTAAAACCCCCCCTGAGGCCCCCCCTGACACGCTGTTCCCTACCATGATTCGTTTTTTTCCTCCCTGTTGTTTTTCTGATCCATTGCAGTGCCTTCCCTGTTATCGTGACTTTTTTTCATCATTTAGTAATGGTCTGGTTTAATGCCCTGTTTATCACCAAAAAATTTGGGGCTACATTCGCCGTCTTCCACACCTCAGGTAGTTCCCAGTTTTAATGGATTTTTGGTTGTTTTTTTGGGGCCCCCGTCTCTTCCCCCCCTAAGGACCCACGAGAGATGTTGTCTGGTCCCACCGCCGAGGTATCTAGTTCACTAAGCAGCGTCTTCCCTACTCCTCGGTTTTTTGTTTTCTTAACACTTGTTGGTGTACCCCCCCCATTCCAGCTTTCCGGGGCCCTTCCCGTCTTACTGTAAAAACTTCTTTAAATCTCATATTGGGGCCTTCATACTTCTCGTCGTTTCTTGGCTTCTCCTCCTTCCCTTTCCGATTCTTTTCCTCATGTTGTTTTCCTCCCCATGTGGCTATAAAAAGCTTCAGGTCAACTTGGGTTTTTGATGCTTGTATGTCGTTTTTTAATGCCCCTCGGGCCCTCTTCTTTTGTGCTTTCGTTTCTGGGTCTTCGACTAAACTCTTTATTTTCCCGGGGGGTTTGTCTTCTTACTTTTTTCCCTTTTCTAGCTCATTTGTTTTGCCTTTTTCCCCCCTTTTGGGGAACCCAAAGGGGGTTCTGGTCTTCCCTTTTTTTATGCCTTGGAAAAATCTTCTCTGCCTCCTTGCATTTTGTTGTCACGTAGTCCATTTTGTTTTAATTTCCCTCCTATTTTCTTTTCAACGAACCTTTGAAAATTCCTCAGCCTTGTCCCCCCTTTTTTGTGTGATTTTCTCACCCCCTCCTGTTCCCCCACCCCTTAAAAACTAGTTAAAACTAAGAACCATGATCCTGCTCAAAGGGGGTTTCTTGTATGTCCCCGGATGTCGAATCTAAGGGGCGGCCCCGTTTTCTGGTTCATCCTCTCTTTTTTTCTCTTGGTAGTGTCAGGAAAGATGCATGGGGGTTTTCCCCCCCAAAATCATCTTGTCTCACCATTTTGGGCCCCTCTGGGGGTGGGGGTTTTTTCCTAGTCATTCCCTTTTGTGATTGAAATCCCCCATAACTAGCAATTTTTGGTTACCCATTGAGCCTTTGGAATCGCTAGGGGTGGGAAATTGTCTTTTTCTCTTTTTATATTCTTCTCTTGGCCTCCGGTTCTGTGGCGGTTTTACTTTTGCAATTACCATTAGGGTCTAAAAATTTTTTTACTTAAAAAATTTTTTCCCCTTTCTTTCCCTCAACCCCCCTTTTTGTTTACGGGGAACCCCTTTTCCTCGTTTTTTTCTTCATCTTATCTTTCTCAGGGGTCCCATATCCGGGGTTTTGGTTCCGGGTTTTAAAAGACACTTGTGACAGCCCTTTGGGCCCTTTTTGTATGGGGGTTTGGGGTTTTCATTTGCATGTATGTATATATACATATGTATATCCTGTATGAATGCAAGCTTTTTTTAATTTGATGTGTGTCCCGCGTGTTTTGGGCCCCCGGTGGGAAGAGAGGGGGGAAGGGTTGTGTAAAAAGTTTAAAATTTGAGGGTTTTTGTGAGATTTAAATTTTTTGCGGAAAAGTCCCAAGAAGAATTTTTGGCAAATTTTAATAAAAAAATAACCCAAAATTTTTAACATTTTGGGAAAAAAGTTTTGAAAAAATTTACATTTACACTCCCCGGGGTGACAAACCCTACACCTCAACATTTACGATGAGCCGGGTTTCCCCCAAAAGGTAAAAACCCCCTACCCTAAACCCCTGCACTACGATGGCCGGGTTTCCCCCGGTCAACCCTACCCCCTAAACCCCCCAGGGTGGGGGGGGTTCCCCTAAAAACCCCCTCCCCAAAACCCCCCCCTACAAAAAAGGGGCCCGGGAAAACCCCCCCAAAAACCCCCCACTAGATGGCCAGGTTCCCATGCCCAACCCCCCCTCCCCCCCACATAAAGGGGTTCCCCCAAGGCCCTTTTCCACCTCCCCCTGCACTGGTGGGGCCGGGGGTTCCCCCCAAGGACAACCCTACAAAAAACCCTGCTAGGGGGGGCCCCGGGGTTCCCCAAAATAAAAACCCCCAATCCCTGCACTACGATGACCCCGGGTTTCCCCCAAAAGGGTGAAAACCCCCTCCCCTCAACACCTGCACTACATGACCCGGTTCCCAGGTACAACCCACCCCTTACACCGGGGGGGAAAAGGGGGAAAAACCCCCAAAAAATTTTTAAAAAAGAGACTATTTATTTATTTTTTGGGGGAAAGCCCAGTGGACCCAGTCAAGCCAAATGTATTTCATGAAAACCCATTATTTACATGACAAAAACCCCTTTGATAAACAAAAGCAGGGGAAAAGGGGCCCCCTGCTAAGGGGCTTTTCATAAGTGGACCCCCAGCGGTTGTGTCCCGGGGGTTTATTGACGGGGTGATTACGTGAACTACAGCGGATGATAGCGTGTCTCATGGAAAAACGCAACCACGAAATTTCAGCGGGGAATTTGGCCTTTAAATTAACCAGGGGAGCTGGGGAAAAAAAAGGGGAAAACGGCCAACATTTTTATTTTCCAATATTTAATGACTATAAGGGGAGGATTCCTGAATCACAAATAAAAAAATTTTTTAAAAGGAAAATGCCCGAAAAGGAAAAAAAAAGTAACAGAATTAAATCATGTAGGAAGAGGGTTTAATTGACGTAGCGGAAATGGGGTTTTTTAAAGGGGTTAAAATTAAAGTGTGATGGTCCCCAGTCTAAAGGCATAGTGGCAAAAAACAGTTCTATTTTTCCCCTTTTTTTTCCATAAAAGGGGTACATAAGATGGGTATCATAGATCAAATCCCAATCTGAGCTGGTAGACTTCCAAAATTAGTTTTGATGTTTAAAAAAATTTTTTTAAAAACCTTGATGAACAATATCTTCAAAAAATTTTTTGGTTTAAGTGTTCGTAATTTTTTTTATCACTTTAATACTTAAAGTTTTCATTTTTTAAAAAGAATTGCCTAAAATTTTATCTGGCGTTTGATCCCCCCCACGAAAGAGTACACAAAGATGGTTAATTGTTTCAAGTAAAAACCATCGATGGAAAATAGCACAAAAAAGTATAATGGAATCACCTTTTATAAAAAAATTTCAACCAAAAACGATTTTACAATATGGGGAACCCCTGCCAGGAAGCTTCTTCGTTATCCTACAAACAACAAAACCACTTCAACTCCCCGGGGGGGGCTTTCCCATATCCAACCTCTTCTCAAAATTCCCCACCCCGACTCTTCGCGTCACTATGCTCCCTTTTATACTCATTAAACCACTTTTTGAGCTTATCTCAGGTTTTTTTTTCCATGTTTTTTTATAATTTTTTTTCTTAAACTACCTGGTGCCAATCATCTCGGGAAGACCCCGGCGATAGCCCCCCCACGTTTGATTGATTTCAAGGGCCCGTTCTTACAACCCGTGACATGAAAACCCCCAATGATTTGTATCTCGGAAGAGTGAAGGGGGGTGACACGTGGGCGCACCCGACCATTTCCCTTTTCCCTGCCAGGGGTTTTTTTAAGCCGTGCGGACGAAAAAGTTCCCTTTTCCCCCCTCGAAAAAGACTTTTTGGGGAACCCCAAAAAGCTCTTGGGGGAGTTGCTGGTGATATTTGTATTCCCCGGGGCCGGTGAGAAATTGGTTTTTTAGAGTGCCGGGTACTTTTTTTTTTTTAGGGCTGAGTTTTTTCGGAATGACATAGCCCAAAAAATTCCAGATAATTTTGAACCTAACCCTGGGTTTCCTCTTAATTTTGTCAGCTGACGGACCCCCAAAAAAAGCTCGGCTTTCACTTTTAATTTTGTAATTAAAATATTTCCCCAAAAATTTTTTTTGTTTTTTTTCCCCGGGGGATTGGGGGTTCATGACCGCCCCTTTCCCGTACCGCCCTGTATTTTTCCCCCCTTTTGAAATTTTTAGGTGCGGTTTTTTTGGTAAAGGGAAAAGTGTGTCCCAGGGGAAAGGCGTCGGAACCCCTTCAGGAACTTTCCCGGAAAAGTGGCTCTGGGAAAACCCTTGCTAGGAACAAATGTTCCCGGGGGGTGGCTCTGGGGAAACCCCTGGAAATGTGTCCCAAAGTGGGGTCTTTGGGAAACCCCTTGCTGGGGGAAAATGTGTCCCCAAAATGGCGTCTGGAACCTCTTGCAGGCAGGGAAAATGGGTCTGGAACCTCTTTTTGGGCTTTCCCCCCGGGGGTTTCTTTTTTTTTTTTTTTAAAATTTTTTTTTTGGGGTTTTTTTTTTTTTTTGGGGGGGCCCAAATTGGGGGGGGGAAAATTTTAAAAAGGGGGAATTTTTTTGGGGGAAAAAAGGGGGTTTTTCCCGGGGGGGGGCCCGGGGGGGGGAACCCCCTTTCCCTAAATTTTTCCCGGGGGGGGGCCCCCCCCCAAAAAGGGTTTTTTGGGGGGCCCAAAACCTTTTGGGGAGGGGGGGGGGCCCCCCCCCCCGGGGGGGGGGGGGGTTTTTTTTTTTTTTTTTTTTTTTTTTGGGGGGGGTTTAAAAAAAATTTTCCTCCCGGGCCCCCTTTTTTTGGGGGGCCGGGGCCCCCCAAAAACCGGGCCCCCTTTTTTTTTTTTAAAATTTTTTTTTTTGGGGGGGGGGCCCCCCCCCCCGGGGGGGGGGTTTTCCCCCTTTTGAAAACGGTGGGTTTTGGGAAGGGGGGCCCGGGGGGGGGGCCCCTTGGGTTTTCCAAAATTTTTCCCCCCGGGGGGGGGCCCCCGGGGGGGGAAAAAGGGGCCCGGGCCCAAAAAAGGGGGAAAAGGGGCCCAAAATTTTTTTTTCGGGGGGGGGTTTTTTTTCCCCCCCTTTTTTTTTTTTTTTTTTTTTCCAAAATAAAAAAAAAAAAAAAAAAAAATTTTTAAAAAAAAAAAAAAAAAATTTTTTTTTTTTTTTTATATATGTTCTAATATTTTTAGTGTTATTCTTTTTTTCTCCTGTTTGCTTTTTTTTTTTGGGTTTTTAAAAAATCTTACAGCGGAAAGGAAATTTTCCCCTCCCCCCTTTTTTTTATTAAAAAATCTCTGTCCGTAAAATCCCTATTTGGGGTTTTTTTTTTTTTTGTACTCACCTATTTTTGTGTGTATGTGTTTTTTTTGTATTTTTTTATATGTATGTTATTCCCCGGGTTTTAAAAAGGGACTTTTATGAAACATTGCTTTTTTTTTTTTTATGTTTTAGTATTTTTTTTTAAAAAAATGAAGGGTCAGCCCCCGGCTAAGCCTTCTGGGGCTAATTTCATCGGTATCGTTGGTGGCCCCTTAAAAACATCAAAAAACTCTTTAAGTTATTGATCTTGCCTTCAATTCCCCCTTCAAGTCATTCCACCTCAGACACCCTAAAAAATATAGTAATATTCCTTCATCCCAAGGGCCCAAATCATGTCTCCATCCTCTACCTTTGTCCCCTTATTCTGACCCCCTTAATTATAGCAATTGCTTTTGCCCTGTAAAATTTTCTCGGGAGTTTGTATGTAAAATTTTGTCCCTTTTTTCCTTGTCTCAACATTCTCTCAAGGGATTTTCTTATTCAGGTATAATCTTCTTGCAAATTTTTTTTGTTTTTTCGAGTCTGTGCACGTGTTTACAAGGCACGGGGTTTCCCCTTTGGGGGGGTGACTGATGATTAGCCCCAAAAAATGTTGTATATAAAGTTCTGAAGTTTTTTTTCCCCCTGCTGTTTCAAGGTTTGCTGATTTCTTGCCCACCCCAAAACCCCTATGGGGGAAAAAAAATTTAACCCCCGAATTTTGATCGCTCAACCCATGCTATACACTGTGTCCCGTCGCCCCCCCCCTCTAAAATATGACTTGCATTGGCCCCAAATTTGGGAAAGAAAAGGGACCCACTGACCGCATCTGCGGGCTGTTGAGGGGTTTTCCCCCGGGGTTTAACTCCGTCCTCCCCCTTTTTTTTGTTCTTATTAGTTTTTTTTCATTAGCAAACATACACATTTCGGTTTTTGTAAGTCATTCACGTTCATCAGGAACGTTAGCGGTCCTTAATTTACCCCTTTTTGGGGAACCCCCCTTTCTCTGTCAAATTCCCAAAGTCTATCTTTTAATTTTCTCTCTGCCATCTGTCCTCCCGGCCCCCCTTTTTTTTTTACTGGAGGACTCAGTCTTAAACCCTTCCTGTTCCTCTTATGTTTGCTTTTTTGTTTTGGTCC
>WNWK01019294.1:0-38102 GCA_009830355.1 Cherax destructor
TAAAATTGAGAAAAAAAGGGTGAGGGGTGCGCTGAGGTATCCGTGGGAAAAAAACGTTATCCATAGGCAAAGAAGGGAAATTCAAAGTATAGTGCCAACACTCTTATATTGGTGTAAAAGCATGGGTTGCAAATGCTGCAGCGAGGGGGCTGGAGGCAGTGGAATGTCCTGTCTAAGGGCAATGTGTGGTGTAAATATGCAGAAAATTGGAGTGTAAATTGGAGAAGGTGTGGAGTTACTAAAGTTTTGTCAAAGGGCTGAAGGGGGTTTTGAAATTTTTGGGTCATTTAGAGAAATGGATCAAATGAATAACGGAGCGTATAAATCCATAGGGAAGGAAGGCGGGGTGGGGTTGTCTTGAAAAGGTTGGAGGGGGGGGAAAAGGGGAGGTTTTTGGCGTGGGCTTGGATTTCCCCAAAGCATGTGGGCGTGTTAGATGGAGTGAATGGAGACGAATGGTTTTGGGACCTGACGAGCTGTTGGGTGTGAGCAGGGTAACATTTTGTGAAGGATTCAGGAAACCCAGTTAGTTGATTTAGTTGGACTCGAGTCCTGAAATGGAAGTACAATGCCTGCACTTTAAAGGAGGGTCTGGGATAGTGACAGTTGGGGGGGACTTATTCTCAGCCGTATCTGACGCCTCTGAAAAGCAGTGTTTATGTAGAGTAGGTAAAAGTGTTAAACGATGAAAATATTTTCTTTTGGAGATTTTCTTTTTTTTTGGTCCCCCTGCCCGGGTTTAGCCCGACTTTTTGGGAAAAAAAAATTTAGGAGTATAGACATGTCAGCAGATGGGTTTTGAAAGATGAGGTGAATCTAAATTTGGGAAGGAAAAAAGCGAGTGGTGCATTGGGGGGTCTGTGGAAACAGAGTCCATGGAAGCAAAAGGGGAAAGTTGAGAATATAGTTATTCCAACACTCTTATAGGGGTGTGAATATAATGGAGAATACTGCAACAAGGAGGGCGAACAGTGGAGATGTCGTGTCTGGGGGCAATGTGTGGTTGAATATAATGTAGGATTCGTAGTTTGGAAATTAGGAAAAGGTGCGGGATTACCAAAACTATTACCCGGGAGGCTGGGGACGGGTTGTTGAGGTGGTTCAAACATGCAGAGAGGATGCAACAAAAAGAATGACTGAGTGTATAAATCTGTAGTGGGGGGAAGGCGGGGTGAGGTCCCTAGGAAGGTTGGAGGAAAAGGAGGTTTTTTTTGCAAGGTCTTAGCAACATCATGATGTTTGATAAGTGAATGGAACAAATGGTTTTGGACGACATGGTGTTGGAGTGTGAAAAATAATATTATGGGGGGATTCAGGAAAAACCCAGGGCCGGACTCAAGTCCTGGAATCAAGTCAGTGCCTGCACTTTAAAGGAGGATGTTAATGTTGCGGTTTATAACTGTAGTGTAAGCACGCCTCTGGGAAAAACAGTGATGGGGTGAATGATGGTGAAAGTTTTTCTTTTGGGCCACCCTACCTTGGAGAAACATCCGATGTGTTGGGGAAAAAAAAAAGATCAATGAATGTATTCAGATATTTGGGAGCAGATATGTAAGCAGATGGGTCTATTAAAGACTTCTGGGTAAAAGATAGGGGATGTGTTGAGATATCTACAGAAGGCTCATCATGGAACAAAAGAGAATTATAATAACACTTTTATGGATGCAAGGCACTGGTTTAAACATTGCAGCAATAACAAGGCTAGAGGAAGCAGAGATGTAATATTTGAGAATGTGTGGCGGAATAAAATGCAGAAAATTAAAAGGGGGAAAATTAAAGACAATATGGGTTACCAAGAATAATTCAGAGGACTGAGGGAAGGGTTGTTGGGGGGTTTGGGGATGAAAAAAAAAAAAAGTGATATATTCTCAGGTTTTGTGTGTAAACGAGACAATTTGTATTTTGTAAAGGTAAGCAACATTGTTGAATAGTTTGTGTACATTATGTAGAAAATCGAATAACCCAAATAAATGTCTTACAAATTAGACCTAAAAATTCCTGACATGTAATTATACTAAAGAATTTAGGAAAAACCCGGCAATAAAGCTTGTCAGATTTTTACAGTTAGCTTTAAGTGCACCAATGTTGGGGAAGTTAACACCATAAGCTTGTGTAACATAAAACCTTTTTAAAATTGGGGCATAACTGACCTGTAAAATATGGAATAATTAAAACAAAATTCTTAAAGAATGATGGGGGGCAAGGGTATCCAAAAAACTATTTTTTTAAATTTGAAGAGTTTAACCTTTAGGGATCATATAGCATCTGGCAAATGGGAGGTAATCAGGTTTGACAGTTGAATCAAAGTCTTTCACCAACAATAGGGAATCCCTTTAAAGGGGAGATTCCTCACAAATGCATTAACACTCACAAAGGAATAATACTCATACAGCACTAATGTAATACTTTATGGGTATAACTGAATTTTTATCCTCTTTCACTGGAATGTGAAAATTTCCCTATTTAATTACTTTTGTATAATGAAAACATTCATAAATGCTGTTGGCAATCGCATAAAAAATTCAGTCTATGAATGGTAATAAATTGAGCCCCTTTTCCCTTTCCCAGGTCATCTCTGGTTTTAAAGTTTTCTAAACATTTGATAAATTTACTACAAAAATTTTCTTAAACCTTAAACTGTCTCTCCTGTAAATTTATCTCAAGGACTATCTCCTGTAAATTTAAAAAAGGGACTTACTGTGTCTCCCGTAAGTTTACGCATTAACTTTTGTTTTCCCAATTCAATCCCAGCTGACATTTAATGCCCCCCAGCTGAAGTGTCAGGTGTCTTATCACCTTGTCATGCCTAAAAAAAATGTAGGGCCAGGCAGGTTCACACAGCCCTTCGTGAGTCGATGACCCAGCGGTCACATAACAATACATGACAAACTACTCTTGTCTCTTAAGTGAAAAAGGTTTTTTTTGGGGGGCATGTGTACAAAGTATCATTTGTTTTTTACAATGGTCTTGGGGGCACCCCTGTTTAAAACAAAGTACATTACAAAGTATGTATATAGTCAACTGACTTGTTTCCATGTTTCCGGGGGACTGTCCCCCTGAACCAGTTGTAATATCATAAGATTTCCTTATGCAAAATTTTTGAAACACACATCGGGCACAAAAATCTTTAAAAAGTACAAATGTTTTTTTTTCATCCAGGATAACCAAAAAAATCACAGATTTGTTTTTTTCCCCGGTATATCACCCCCTGAATCGATTGCATTATCAAAAGTTTCTTTATACATAGTTTTAAAAGACAAAAGCTTTCAAAATAAGAAAAACAACCATGTATGAATAAATGTTTTAAAAATTTTTTTTTAATGCACCACCCACCTTTTTTTCCCCCCCCCTCATCAATTCTATGGTTTATCTTTTCTTTCATAGACCTGTCTGCAAACAAGTTCACCCCAAATCTCTGAACACATTCACTTTCTCCATACCCCCCTTTTAACCCCGATACCCAATCGTTCATTACCTAAATGTTTTATCCTCATCATTCTGCTCATCCCTATTTTTACTTTTAATTCCTTTTTTCACCCCCCCCAAAATTTGCCCACCAACCTTTGCAATGCCTCTTCAGAATCCCCCAAAAAGGGCCCACATCATCAGAAAAAAACAATGGTGCCCCAACCCCCAGTTTCCATTAGATTCAATATCCTTTAATCCACCCCTCCCAATCCCTTTTACATTCACCATTTTCCCCCAACCCCCCTCCATAAAGATGTTAAACAAAGTGACATCACGAAACCCCTTTTAACGCCTACTTTTTCTGGAAAATACTCTCCCCCTCTCCCAAATACCCCAAAGTGAAACCTAACTATTCTCAAAAAAATTTTAAAATGCTTTTAGTAACCTACCATCTACTCCATACACTTGCAACATCTTTCAAAATACAAATTATGTCATCCTTAGTGGTACAAATACAAAACAGTTAAACTCAGGAACGGGAAAAACAGTGGTACCTCTACTTATGAGCAGCTCCCAACTCGAACAATTATGTAAGTGTATTTTTGTAGATGCTTTTTTTAAATGTATTTTTTGGGGTCTGAAATGGATTAATCTAATTTTCATTATTTCTTATGGGGAAAAAATTTCCCTTGGTATCGGCACTTGAATAGCCGTCTGGAACAATTAAACTCTTCAGGGGCCACTGTATATAAAAAAATTTAAAACATGCAAAAGAAGGGGGTCCACAGCCTGTCACTCCGGGTTAGGTGTGACTACAAACTTGAGTTCATCTTCCCCCCAAAACTCAGAGGGAATTTCATTAAAGCCCGCATTTTTTTTTAATAAATGAAACAAATTTTACTACTACAACTAGAAATTATAAAAAAAAATTTTAAATTTCAAAGAAATAGATTAGATGCCTATTAGTATAAAAAAACTGTATTGCCCGTACTGTACTCAATGAAATTCTTAATAGCTAACATAATATGCTTACCTATTATTTTCAAAACGTGTCGTTTACTGCAGAAATCTACGCTCTGCACCTTAAGTGATTTCAAGTAAGGCCAGCAAAAAATGGAGTTTACCAAGAATGGGACTTGTTATTGGTCCATACAACCCTAATTTCTCTGGGGCTATTTCCAATGAACTCATTTTTGTAAACATCCCATGAACCAACATCTGCCACCGTCGACACACTGATAAATAAAATAAAAATTTAAAAAAATGCCACTAATCTTAGGTGAATAATTATATGAATACAGGAACAAGTGCTACACACAAAAAATTTTTAGACTATACATTTAAAATTCTAGATTACTCTGATTTTCAATACAGCTGTGAAAATTTTTATAAGTATCTTCCCTGATGACTGAAAGGAAAGCAATTTTTAAAACCCAATATTAAATTACAATAAAACAATTAATTTGGTTACATTATACCACTAGCTTCAGATTTGAGTAATCACTAATTAGTACACAAAAAAGTGAAAAACGTGCAGAGTTTGTCTCAAGCTTTACAAAATGTAACAATGTAGTATAGGCACGTCCTCGCTTGAACATGAAATCCTAAGACACTAGCCAGCGAAGCAATTATTACAATCAAAACTAAGCACTAAACCCACAAGGTCATACAGTGCTACAGGGTGGAATATTGCTAAAGAAGAGTTATACAAAGATCAGAGATCAATGAGGGTTAGGAGTATGCAAGAGGCAGAATTAGCAAGGTTGGTGGGAGCACTAAAGGAAACTATGATCAAGTTGGTGTAATAAGGCAGTCGCTGACAAAATCAAGAAGCGAGTCTTTGTCAAGGTGGGGTTGTCAGCGAGGTCAGATAAAGCAAGTTAGGGCAGTGACATCGGAAATAAATTGTGTATGCTTACTGATAGACAGAACAGTTTATTAAGAGATGGTGAGCTGACAACAGAACTTGAGATTCTCACAGTAGTGCTGAGAATTTCTCCACAAGATACCCACAGTAATATGCGTGTGTGATGCATAAGCCAGAGTGTAGTCTTGCAAAAGTGAGTGATGTTAAGACAACCAGACACCCAAACAAGTTTGACAATATACATGAAACAGTGTAGAATACTTCTCTATTTTAAAAGAGTAACTTACCTCTTTCACAACTCACTAATTCTGGTATAGATAAATATTCCAGGATCTTGTAAAGAACATCATCTACAAGCATGTGAATGGTAGGACTGTTTGGATCAGGAAGGCTTAAATCAAAGTCGCGATCAGGTAGAGGGCGACGTACAAAATCGTCATCCCCAGGCAGTGTAACTCGTTTTCTAGCTGGTTTATGACCATTTGCTGTCCTTGTATGTAAAGATTTCCATACTTTAAGTTTAACAATCTGAAATTAAAGATTAAGTGCAACATTACCTTTTAAGGAAAATATTTAAAAAAAAAGAAAATCACAAAGTAATCAACTAATAACCTCTTCCATCGACTTCATTACTTTTGTACAGTATGGTCACTCTACAAATTAAAAAGTTACATTCCTAGAGGTCTTGTGAAAGTAGAAACCACAAATACAAAATTAAGTTTGCACAGCAAATTGTTTAGGATTTGGGTATTATTTTCTGTTTCAGGTACCACATTTGTCACTAACCTGGTTAATAATGACATTTCCAAAAATAATGACCAGAATAGAGATATCTGGAAGTTCAAGTCACGAGCCAATATATAATTGATAACTGAATCAATTTGCTGGTTGATCAACAAAAACATTGGATAATCAAAATCTGCAGGTATGGAAGTCAGCCAAATTTTCTGAGCTAACAATATGCATCTTCAATTTTCATCCATTCATTTATTGAAAAAGGACTGACAACTGATGACCACAGCCACTGCCTCAAACTAAAGCACTACAAAGGTAATTCATTTATTTTGCTTAAAGTGAAAGATATGCTTACCACCGCTAATTAACTTTTACATACCTATGCTTTCATGCATGATATTCCCATTGTGCGAGATTTATCCTATTATCGCACATAAAGGTAAGGTAACACTTGTGAAGGGATTCAGGAAAATTGGTTAGTTGAACTTTAGTGGGAAGTACAGTGCCTGATCTCTGAAGGAGGGTGGGGATATTGCAATCTGGAGGGGCATCTGAAATGTAGTGTTGGCATGCCTTTTACAAGACAGATGTACGTATACACCTTTGATGCTCCAACTGAAGGACCAAGGTTTTTCAAATCATTTGGAAATTTTAGAATTCCAATATTGCCCTATTGAAGGGTTTTAAAATTAAATTATGCATAAATATAGCATAAAATACTTTATTTTCACTTTTGTAAAACAGCTTTTGTAGGAAGTGACACCTATTACCTTGAAGAACACTACGTCTGCACATCTTCGGGATTTTCAACCGTGACAAAACCATATCCTTTACTTCGTCTTGTGTTCTTATCTTTGATGATGATAGCTTTCACCACCTTTAAAAGTGTGATAATGCTGTGCTCAAATCTTTCTCAGTAACCTGAAAAAAGGCATATCAGAAATTAAACTATTACTGAACATGTCAGATGATTATAGAACTTATATTACAGATATGGTAAACATTTTCATAACTGCAAAGTACATGCCTGGAAAAACAGTGCCTTATGGAAGAATTATTGGTTGTGAAGAACACATGGAAAACATAGGGTTACGTTCTCAACACTTCACATTGCCATTTGAATTCTTAAAAATTAATACAATATACGTAGTTTACTTCATATTCTGCTAGTCGTTCTTGAAGCATTTTGAAGAACACGGGAAGGTAACACGTCCTACATGGCCAAGTTGGATGTAGCAAAGTTACTGACACACTGGGTACATGTCAACAATGTAAAAATGTAAAGCTACATTTCCTTACCAATTGAACAAAATACTGACTTGCTACACATACACCAGAGACTACCGACTCTGGCTTTGGCTCCCAAATTTAAAATTATGAGACTGCAAATTTCTATGTCTACCTCTCTAACCCTTTCATTGTCTGTGCTGTAGTTCTATGGGTTTGCAGACTGTCCATGGCGTTGTTCGTCGCCATGAGCTCAGTTCACTTAAATAAGCAGTGAACGATAAATTTGAGCCTAGATGAGATAATGGGTTGATGCAATAAGTGTGCCCATATAAAAATAATACCCCACGCAGTAAATGGGAAAAACGGGGAAATTTTTTTAAATAATGACTGCAGTGTATTTCCAAAATGGTTTTTATGGTTGTATATTCTGTTTCTTGGTCTCAATTGATAGAATAGAAGATATATTACAGAAACAGAATGTTTGGGATTTTTCAGGACTGAAAGTAGCAAATTGACTAAAAGTATGGGATGTTAAATTTTGGGCCTAAAAAAATAAATAAATCATCTCACTTCCCCAATCCATTCAACTTGGTCTAATATCTTCACAAATGCACTGACATTATTTATACAATTATTACAATAATGCATAAATCTTCTATTTTTATGTAAATAAAAATTTAAAATGAATTCACATGTACAGCCTGGGAATGTAACTAATAAACAGAAAATGTCTTTTTAGTGCCAGGAATGCCTGCATTGTTTATTCGGGGCCCCTATTATAAACTGGGTAGTTAAAAGTTGATTGGGGGGTTTTCTTGTGCTCAACTGATAAAATGGAAGACATACTAGAAAATCAGCTAAAAATTTGGTCTACTAGGACAATGCAATTAAAAAAATAGGACTCAAAGTGGGTAAAATCATTGAAAACACTGCTAACACACAAAATTCATAAGTGTAATTTTCATCAATTTTCCATCAAATTTCATACTTTGTGTTTACCTTTAAAAAAAGATTTCATATAAAAACAAATTTTTTTTTTTTTTAAATTTTTGGATGGTTTCAGATCAGGGTCGGAAAATTAAACCTGAATAGTCTGTACCTTTATTCTGTATGATCTATGCATGAGCAGACAAAGTCCCATTTTGTGAAAAAGTACTGTACTATAATTAATGGCTACCCATGTTTTTACCAAAAGCCAAATCAACGGGGAAACAACGTGCCCCCACCTCTTCTCTCAAATATGTTAATATGACGGGGGGAGCAGCTAAAAGGACTTGCTTCCATCCCAAAATTGCTACTTTGCATTCCCTGAAGCAAGGGAATTTTTAGAATAAGTATGTGTTTGGAAAGCCAACTGATAAAAAAGTTGCACTCCGTTTAATTCCACTACAACTTTCTTATTCAAATATCTGCTCATCCTCCATTATCAATCACATGTTCAACAAATAATGTATGATAATATCTTTTTTGGTTCTTGCTATTAATGCATTTAATATTTTTTTAAAAATTTTTTATATACATATAGGTTTTTAAATATATTAATCAGTCTTAGGAAAAAATTTTGGGAAACCCTTAGTTGGGTAAGAAAGTCTAATGGATATCACTTACATTAGCGAGAAAGTGGGAAGCTAGGGTAACCCACTCATAGCCTGGCAGTACATGTATGTAAAAATCTATGGAAGGTAAGATAATTTTCATGTTTCACTGAGGTTTGTTTGGGTAATAGGAGTTATGTTACGGATTGCAAGATTTCAGGTACGTCTTGCAACTTCTACTTACACTTAGGTCATGCTACACATACATATACACGTTTATGTATACACTCATATACACGTTTATGTATACACACTCATCTGAGTTTTCTTTGATTTTATCTTAATAGTTCTTGTTCTTATTGCTTTTCTTTCATACCCATGGGAAGTGGAATAAGAATCTTTCCTTACGTAAGCCATGCGTGTTGTAAAATCAACTAAAATGTCGCGAACAATGAGGCTAGTAACCCCTTTTCCTGTATAGATTTACTAAAGAAAAAAACCGTCAAAGTGGGATGTTTGAATGTGCGTGGATGTTGTGCGAATGATAAGAAAGATGATTGTACATGTTATGAATGAAAAGAAGCTGGATGTCTGGCTTTAAGTGAGAAAGCTGAAGGGGTAAGAGTGTTTCAGTGGGGAGAAATAAATGGGATTAGGTCAGGGGTTTCAAATAGTTAGAGCAAAAGAAGGAGTGCAATAATGTTGAATAATCAGTTATGGCAGGTAAAGAGGAATATAAATGTATAAATTCAAGGATTATGTGGAGTAAAATAAAGGTTGGATGTGAAAAGTGGGTTATAGTAAGTGTTTATGCACCTGGAGAAGAGAAGTGTTGAGGAGAGAGATTTTGGGAAATGTTGAGTGTGTGGGAGTTTTGAACCAAGTGAGAGTAATTGTAGTTGGGGATCTTAATGCTAAAGTGGGTAAAAATGTTGTGGAGGAGTAGTAGGTAAATTTGGGGTCCCAGGGGTAAATGTAAATGGGGAACCATTAATTGAGCTATGTGTAGAAAGAGGTTTGGTAATAAGTAATACATATTTTATGAAAAAGAGGATAAATAAATATACAAGGTATGATATAGCATGTAAGGAAAGTAGTTTGTTAGATTATGTATTGGTGGATAAAGGTTGATGGGTAGGCTTCAGGATGTACAAGTTTATAGAGGGCAACAGATATATCGGATCATTATTTAGTTGTAGCTACAGTTAGAGTAAAAGGTAGATGGGACAAAAAGAAAATGGCAACAACAAGTAGAGGGGTAAAAGTGTATAAACTAAGGGAGGAGGAAGTTAGGGTGAGATATAAGCAACTATTGGCAGAAAGGTGGGATAGTGCAAGTATGAGTAGTGGGGGTTGAAGAGAGTTGGGATAGTTTTAAAATACAGTATTAAAATGTGGGGCAGATGTTTGTGGCTATAGGAGGGTGGGTGCAGGAGGAAAAGAGGAGTGAGTGGTGGAATGAAGTAAAGGGTGCAGGAGGAAAGAGGAGTGAGTGGTGGAATGAAGTAAAAGGTAGCTTATGAGAGGTTTTTACAAAACAGAAGTGTTAATAGAAGAGCAGAGTATATGGAAGTAAAAGAAAGGTGAAGAGAGTGGTGAGATAAACAAGGTAAGGAAAGCCTAGGGAACGAATGGATTTGTCAGTTAAAAACAGAGTAGGGGAGTTAGTAGATGGGGAGCTGGAGGTATTGGGTAGATGGCAGGAATATTTTGAGGAACTTTTAAATGTCGATGAAAAGTGAGCGGTAATTTCATGTACTGGCCAGGGAGGTACAACATCGTTTAGGAGTGAAGAGCAGGATGTGAGTGGGGGTGAGGTGCGTGAGGCATTACGTAGAATGAAAGGGTAAAGCAGCTGGAACTGATGGAATCATGACAAATGTTAAAAGCAGGGGGATATAGTGTTGGAGTGGTTGGTATTTTTGTTTAATAAATGAATGAAAGAGGGAAGGTACCTAGGGATTGGCAGAGAGCATGTATAGTTCCTTTATATAAAGGAAGGGGATAAAAGTGTAAAATTTTAGGGAATAAGTTTACTGAGTATACCAGGTAAAGTGTATGGCAGGGTTATTATTGAAAGAATTAGAGAGTGAGTAGGATTGCAGATGAGCAAGGAGGCTTTAGAGTGGGTAGGGAGCAATGTGGCAAATGTTGCAAGTGTATGGAATAGGTAGTAAGTTACTGAAGGTTGTAAAGAGTTTTTATGAGGATAGTGAGGCTCAGGTTAGGGTGTGTGGGAGAGAGGAGATTACTTCCCAGTAAAAGTAGGTCTTAGACAGGGATGGTAATGTCACCATTGTTGTTTAATATATTTATAGAGGGGGTTTAAAAAAGTAAATGCTAGGGTGTTGGAGAGTCGTGGATTAAATTAGAATTAAATGCAAAATGGGAGTTGACAGTTACTTTGCTGTGATACTGTGCTTATGGGAGATTCTAAAGAAAAGTTGAAAAGGTTAGTGGCGAGTTTGGGAGGTGTGTAAAGGTAGAAAGCTGAAAGTGAACATAGATAAGAGTAAGGTGATGAGGGTATCAAACAATTTAAAAAAAGAAAAATTCTATATCACATTGGAGAGAGGGATTATGGAAGAAGTAAATGTTTTCAGATATTTGTGAGTTGACGTGTCAGTGGATGGGTTTATGAAGGATGAGGTTAACCATAGAATTGATGAAGGAAAAAAGGTGAGTGGTGCGTTGAGGTATCTGTGGAGACAAAAACGTTATCCATGGAGGCAAAGAAGGGAATGTACAAAAGTATAGTGGTACCAACACTCTTATATGGGTGTGAAGCATGGGTTGCAAATGCTGCAGCGAGAGGAGGCTGGAGGCAGTGGAGATGCCCTGTCTAAGGGCAATGTGTGGTGTAAATATTATGCAGAAAATTTGGAATGTGGAAATTAGGAGGTGTGGAGTTACTAAAAGTATTTGTCAGAGGGCTGAAGAGGGGTTGTTGAGGTGGTTTGGTCATTTAGAGAGAATGAATCTAAGTAGAATGACTTGGGGGCGTATAAATCTGTAGGGAAGGAAGGCGGGGTAGGGGTCGTCCTAGAAAAGGTTGGAGGGAGGGGTAAAAGGAGGTTTTGTGGGCGAGGGCTTGGACTTCCAGCAAGCATGTGTGAGCGTGTTAGATAGGAGTGAATGGAGACGAATGGTTTTGGGACCTGGCGAGCTGTTGGAGTGTGAGCAGGGTAACATTTTGTGAAGGATTCAGGAAACCAGTTAAATTTATTTAGTTGCACTTGAGTCCTGGAAATGGGAAGTACAATGCCTGCATTTTAAAAGGAGGGGTCTGGGATAGTGACAGCTGGGAGGGACTATTCTCAGCTGTCGTATCTGAGTGCCTCTGCAAAGACAGTGATTACGTGAGTGTGGTGAAAGTGTTGAATAATGATGAAAGTATTTTCTTTTTGGGGATTTTCTTTCTTTTGGGTCACCCTGCCTCGGTGGAGACGAGCCGACTTGTTGAAAAATAAAAAAATTTATTTAAATGTAATTTAGAGTACACATTTGAATACAACAGAGTATTCAATGGACCACAACTACTGAACTGTATTTATATACAAGTTCCATAAGAAAAACAGTCTGTTCAAGTTGAATTCACTAAGAAAACACACTTATAAATTCCAGGCACTAAAGTATTTCCTCTGTACATTAACCATATCCTCATGTCTCCTATATTAACACTTGCTCTCCATTTGGAATTCATCACAAAAAATGAAAGATTTGCCCTATTTTTCAGATAAAAAAATCAGACCTAGTAAAAATGCATAAAACAAACTGGGGTGTAGGGGCCTACCCATCTTCAGAAAAATTGTCAAATATCAAATATTTCTGCTACTTTCAACCTGATTTAGGCTACTTCTAGTCCTGAAACCAACCCAAAAACATCTCTATTTCAGTAGAAAAAGAACATGCTGTGCCTTCTGGAGACCTCAAATCATCCATATACGTACAAAGGCAGGTGTTAGGTACAGTGGTCCCCCCGTATGAACCCCCGGGAAAACGTACAATTTTGTAAGTATGTATAATATTTTAAGTGCTTGTGGGGGTGTATTTTTGGGGGCCCGAAATGTTTAAACCCACGTGACATTATTCCTTAAGGGAGTAAATTCGTTCGATAATGGCATTTAGCAGGCTTCTGGGATAAAATTTTTCGTTACTGGGGGACCACTGTTTTATATATATATATATATATAGATCCCCAGTTCTAAAAAAGTTCATCTGTTTGAAGGATTGTTTTGCTCCCCCTGAAGGGAGATACAAACTGTGGAAATTCCCCCTCCCCCCCAAAATTTTGCATACTATACTGTACTAGGTTGTCAAACCCTCCTCTGATTGAATTCCTCTCTCCAACTTGCTACTACCAGAAGTGGTTAAGATCGAAGGTTATAAAACACAAAGTATCAGAACAAGTGATAGCAGGCAAGCAAAAAAATCAGGCATGTAGAAAGAAAAATTACAATAAAACACACATTACTTACTCTGGGTCGTAAATTTCCAATGTACACTTTACAGGGTTCGATCATGTCCTTGGGCAATTCATCAATATTCCCAACACCATCTTGACTGCCTCTTCCTCTTCCTCTCCCTCGAATCTGCCTCGACCTCTTCCTCGACCTCCTCGTGAATTTCCTCTTCCATCAATACTATTCCATTCTCTGAAGGCAGCCTCACTAGGATTCCCACTTGGAAACATTTTCCACATCTAACACAAGACTGTAATATTAAGACTAGGTAAATAGAAAACTCAATCCTTTTGATCAAAATCTAAATTTACACAACACTTAAATCCCTATTAGGTACATAGTAGGTTGGTAGACAGCAACCACCCAGGGAGGTATGCACTACCGTCCTGTCAAATGAGTGTGAAATGGAAACCTGTAATTGTTTTACACAATGGTAGGATTGCTGGTGTCTTCTTTGTTTTATAAACATGCAAGAAAACAAGTATGTCTTGATGTTTCTACTTACACCTTGTTTTTCTTTTCATCTTGAAGGGAAGCAGGAAGAATCCTTCCTCTGTAAGCCATGCATGAGGTAAGAGCGACTAAAATGCTGGTAGCAAAGGGCTAGTAACTCCTCTTGTATAGTGTAAATTACTAAATGTAAAAAGAAAAACTTTTGTTATTGTATTGTGTAAAAATTATGCATCTACAATATTTTGCCAAAACCTAAATACGTACTATATCAGTAAAATCTCAATTTAACTAGCTAAGAGGGCAGGGATGGTGGCTGCGGTGGATGATAACTGTTTTGCCCAAGTAACAATACAGACAACCCCGGAACCCCACAGACTGTCCGTCTTTTACCAATCAACTGATAGAATTTCATCCCATATTTCAAGCCCATTAAATCAAGGGTTTATTGTATGTACAATATGTCTTGTTATACTAGTACCACTCAAGTTTAAGTCTGCCTGAAATGCTTTGTATAACTATGGGCTTTTGTATGTAAGAAATATTGAAATTTTTATCTCTATTAATTTATTTATGGGAAAATGCCGAACTCGTAGGAAGTCATACAGCACCTAAGGATTTGTGAATGGAGGCATTCAGACTGAATTCTAACAGATAGAATGTAACCTTACATCAATAAAAACAATACCGACATGTTGAAGACTTAGACATTTTAAAGAACCAGTATCTTTATTATGGAGACACTTTGCCAACAAGCAGCTTCACCAATACAATACAGGGACAAACAGAAGATTGAAGGGGTAGCCAAGGTAATCAGTCTCAACTAGTAGGTGTTCAGTACTGTAGTGTTGATGAATCTCAAGCACAGGCAGAAAAATGTGAGTTTATATAGTGGAGTCAAATGAAGACAACACTGTCACAGAGGCCCGGTTTTCCAGTGGAAGTACTGATGTTAGGATAATTGTAAAACGCAACACCATGGAATCTCAGTACAGAGGACACCTCCCCAACTACTTACTACCTCAAACTATTTCTTTTTGAAGTATAAAAAATAAAATTTTACATGTAATAAAATATTAAGCACAAAGATAGCTACTAGCATGGAGAGCACCTCTGGCCACAGGTACCTGTGGCTTAGTTGACAATCACTGAACTCTCATACTGAGTGTCCATGGTTCGATCCCTGGCATGGGTGGTAACATTGGGCATGTTTCCCTACACCTGCTGCCCCTGTTCACATAGCAGTAAGTAGATACCTGGGTGTTAGCTGTTTGTTGTGGGTTGCATCCTAGGGACTAGATTAAAACCCAAATGGGAAAAAAGAAGAGTCCTGATGACTCGTTGATTTTATTAGGTTATCCCGGGTGGCTAACCTTCCAGGTTAAAAAACTGAACAAAATATCATCTTACCCAGTTGCTGAGCATGTGTGTAATTCTTTAGGTAGAACATAATCCCAAATTTCCCTGCAGAGCCCTTCAAATGTCAGAGCACCAATGGAAATTTCAAGGGCCCTAATGGAAAAATTCACGGATTTTTTGGGTTATCTAAGTAATTTACAAATGTTGCTATACATGATATTGTACTTGTGTACCTGTACCTAAAACTAACTTACTATGTATGATAATTTGTTTTATTATAATAAAAACAAAGCTCTAAACCTCCTAGTCATACAGCACTGCTGATAATTTGTTAACTGTATTTGTGTACCTGTAACTAAATAAACTTTCTTACACATTTGTATTGGCAATTAGATTATTATTGCCATGTTGTTAAAGTCTCATTCTGTCGGGATTTTTTCCCCCAGAAAACAGCACACTCCACTGGAACTGACTCATATATTCTATTTTTGTGCAAATGGTCAATACTATGAATACAAAAAATGATAATTACTATCTCTAAAGGGTATTTGAAGTGCCTCCCATGGCCGGCTCAGATGAATACTCTCGAAACTCTTAAAAAGGATATCAAAGGTATATATTCTAAATAACTATTAGGCTCTAACAGGTTGTTCGAATTTAGAAAATAAATAAGAATTTGTTAGGTAGTTAGTTCCATTCATATTTTAAGATTATTTCTCTGAACTATATTTAATAATACAAGACAATGATAATTAAAACATAATGTTGTCTTTTGGAATATACAGAGGCAAACAAGACGGACATCTTCTACAGTGAAAGAAAATTCAATCTTTTTTTCCAACGTAGACCATTTGGGAATAAAATTGAATAAACAAACTTGAATCATGCATTAAAAAGCGGCAGAAAAAAAAAACTGGAGTATTTGATGATGGTAAAGGATCAAGGGAACACAGGTTAATGCACCACACCAGTAGGAAGAAGCATCACGGGGCTGACAAAGTGAAAAGGCAGGACCAAAACAGGAGACTCACCACAGTGCTGGTAGACACAGCACTCTCCCGGGCCAGGCACCCGACCCTTGTTGCTCACCACCACACAGTAGAGCGGCACACTTTAGGGTTGGATCCCTCCACCACCCACCACCACTCTTATCCCGGTGTATATAAAGAATCTACCCCTTGTGGCAGCCCAGCACCTCTTGGTGATGCTCACTTCTTTACCGGCGTTTCTTTCTCTCTATTTTCTGTCCTCTTCCCTTATACTTTTTCCCTCTTTAACAAACATTCAAAGGAACTTCAAAAAAAATTGTTTCTGGACAGACGTTAATATGTCGGTAAAAAAAAGTTCAGGTATGTTTCTATTTCTGGATTAATTAAGAGTCTCCTGTTTAGATAATTTTAATATTTTGAACCCCAAAAGTTTTAAAAAGTCATTTTACTATAATAATAATAAAAAATTCTTTATTTACTACAATACATGTACATGATATACAGGCCTAGCTGACTCAGTGACATACTAAAAAGAAAGCCCCTTTTTCAGCATTTCGGGGAGATTAGGGGTTCCCAGGACGACTCCACCGTCATCACCCAGGTACCCATTTTACTGATGGGGAACATAGACAACAGGGTAAAAAAACACGCCCAATGTTTCTGCCCTGGCTGGGAATCGAACCCACCCCCGCCGGTTTAAGCGAGGCTTTTCCACCAGACCCCCCAACTATCTGATAGTCATGGGTAGTCTAAAGGGCCCCCAAAGGAAATAAATCACTTTGACATTTTGGGGTTTTCCCAGGGTTTTCTAAAATGCTGCCATGTTTTATAATCTATTAACTATTTTTAAGTTTAAATTTTTTAAATACTATGTTTGGTTTCAGGGGTATAATATATTTGGGTGATTGTATTTTATTTTTTTGTTTGTGGGGTGGGAGCTTTAACTATGTACACAATTTTAAAAAACTATTTTGTATACCTGAAAAATTTACTTTTTTTTCTATTTAAAAATTTTATATTGCTTATTTTTTGTTAAATTTTTAAAGAAAGTAGAAAAACATTTAGGTGACTTAAGGTACTAATGTAAAAGGTATATTCATGTTTTTATTTTAAAGGGAAAAAATTTTTTCGGATAGATGTCTTTTACATTCCCCTCATCTCGATCGGGGCCTCTAGACTCCTGTTTCATCTCCTTGTGGCTACCATACCCTTTACTGTCCTCTGGATTGGAAACCCCCTAATCCTCGGGAGCCGGGAGTGACTCAGTGTTTTGCACCTTGATGGCCAGCCCCCAAAAAAATGGAAAAAAGTCATTGACCTTTTTGGGGTTATCCAAATAATTTAAAATATGTTACTATGTATGATTCGTACGTATATGCACCTGTACCAAATAAACTTATTATCAACTAGTCATAGAAGGGGGGGCTCAAACCCATGGCGGGTGAGCCCCTATTGCAGGCCAGTGTGTTAACACGGGTATTACCGATTCATCCATATTCCCTGGAATGCGGCGAAAAGATACATGATAAAAACCTTGGAAAATCCCAGAGGGTTAGTACCAAACTTGAACACGAAAATCCTCCCTGTGAAAACAAAAGACTCCGGGATGCAACATTCCCCAATGAAAAGCAGGGCGTCACGAGTACATTGAGACACAATAAGTGTCAGGGGCCCAAGACTGTTCAACTGCCTCCCAGCATACGGGGGTTTAAAGCCTGGGTGTCTTCAAAAAGGGCCCGGACAGGCACCTAAAGTCAGTACCTGACCAGCCGGGATGTGGTTCATACATCAGGTTGCGTCGGGCGTGCCTGGTTGATCAGACCCTGATCCACCATGAGACCTGGTCTCAGACCCAGCCGCGGGGGCATTGCCCCCCCCTCCCCAGGTATACTCCCGGTATACCATAAGAATGTTACGGGCCCCACTGTGACCAAAAAATGCGGGTTTTACAGAGGGAATCCACACCAGCATGGTTATACCTTTTACCAGCCCCCTCAAAGCTGCCATCATGACTCATGAAATCGAAAACTGGGTGAAAACAAATCACCAGGTGGGGTTTAAACAACCCAGTAGTTGCCCCGGGTCCAGTTTTAGAACTCATTTCCCCGGTTTTGGGCCCCCACCTGTTCTTTATTTTTTTAATTTTTGTTTTACAGTTTCACAAGTAACAACAGTGGGTCTAATGGCATCAGTGGCAGTATTGGTAGGAAAGATGTGTTGAAAGAAGAACACCTGGCTCTTCCGGTGCTTAGGCCTGGGTGCCATCTCTTCTAAGTTGGGAACTATTTTTCCCATTACTCTTTTCAAAAAAAAAATTTCTTTCCTTTCTCTTTCCCTTTTCCCAGATTTAGGCAAAAAAATTTCCTGGGCCCCAGGAGGTAGGGCTGAATAAAATGTTAGTTTTGGGGGGCCCCAAAAAACCCCAACAAAAACAACCCCAAAAAAAATTTTGAAGTAAGGAATCCTTCCTGTTTTACTGACTCAGCTTTCAGAAGATTTATATATCATCTACAATTGACTCTTGACATACGTCATTGGAACTTACATTTCCTTAAGTTTTATCCTCAACAGTTAAACACCACCAAAATCATATACCTATTAGGTATCTAAAGGGTTTTAAATTTCATTTTTTTTTTTAGTTTTTTCATCTGATACTTTTCCTATATATACTGTGCAACATTTCTGAGGTAATGTTACCAAAAATAAGCAAAATTCATAATCATTCAGTTGCTGTCTTCCCCAAACATGTTGACATCACAGTTCAGAGGGCCTTCTAAACCTTAACCTTCTCATGCATCCTTTACAGTACAGGCACAGTACTTCCTACCCCCAGGAGAGGAAGAAAGGGGGAAAAAGGGATTTAGATGATATTTTATCACAATCTTGTACGTACTTTTCAATTTTCTTTAAGGTTTTTTGTGTCGCTTATACTGTAGTTTCTGCTTTTAAATTAGTAAATCTTCTAATGTACAATGAATGATAACTAGTTTGCTTCATAAGTTGTCTTTTGTGCATCTGGCAAAATGAATGTGCAAATGTCTGTCAGAATTTATTATGTAGAACTTTCTAAAATACATTAGCATTTTTTTCCAGCAATGGGCAACATTTGGCAGAATGTGGTACTTGTATGATGCTAAGTGGCAAATCCACGGGATTCGGCAGACAAATAAACCCTATCTTGCAGGCAGTCATAAGCCAATATATCATACCCTAAGTATAAAAATCTTGTTTTTTTAGCAGTTGTATATACGAGAAAAAAAAATCATTTAATGAATAATTGCCCTAATTACATTTTAGTTGCATAGTTTAAAGTGTATGGATACAAACAGTACCTTTGGAAATTTAATTTAGAATAGTAGTCATGATTAAGAATTACTTCATATCATAAGATTTTGAATTGTGCCAGTGCAACTTATTATCCTAAACATTTCTGCTATAGTTTCAATTCACTGTAGAAGCTCTTTAAACTAATTCTCTAATGCTTCTACCCATCTTTTTTTCTTGTGTTTAATCAACTAAGGCAAACCTTGATAGGATAACATTTGATTCAAATGAGCCTAATAAGGGAATGCTCATTTATTGTCATTTTGCTTCATTATTCCATCACTTTTATACACTTTGTCTGTTATTCATTACCTTTTATCCTTCAAGGGGGTGGTGAAATTATTATAATCAAAAGAAAGCAAATCGGGGGTGGTGAAGGACTCTGTCTTGAGATAAGGAATTAGAGCTACCCCCCATCTCCTTTGGGGCAAACCTTTACCCCCTACCCATAGGCACTGTATGATCGCAAAGTTTAATGCTTCCCCCTGAATAAATAACCCAAAAAAACTGTACCACTATTACTATCCTTGCCATTCTTCACCAGTACATATAAACTACTCTTCATATTTATTTTTTTTTAAATTTCTTTTTTAGTATCAGGTCTTGTTATTTTTTTTTCAGGTGACTGTGGAACCACGCTTTTAAATTCCCTGATATAGCCCTTCCCGGAGATGAATGGGAAAAGGTATATTTTTTATCACACTGGCATGTAGGGGGGCTACGGGACATTAGCCTGGGAAATGCATAAAATTGACTCCCCGCTGGTGAGTTTAACCATTAAACTAAAAATGGGGATAAAAAGAAAAATTTTATTTTAGTGCTAATTTTTTTTTTCCCCCAAAATTCACCTTTATTTTGCCCTGTTTTTAAAAAAAAACAAAAATGAAAATCAGGTTTAAACTTACCAAGAAATAGATGGTTGCAGTTTCTGGAAATGACCTCTATGGTAACATAAAATGCTCACACTTTCAATTGCATAACAGGGGCCCCCAGTTTTGACCACCTCAAAACTCGAACAATTTTAAGTGAATATTGTAAGTGCTTTAGTAATGTAATATTTAAGTGCTTTAGTAATGTATTTTTGGGGGATCTGAAACGGACAACCTACTTTACATTATTCCTTATGGGAACAAATTTCTTTCAGTAATGGCACTGTATTAGTTTTTTTTTTTTAACATCATTTGTGATTGGTATATATATTTTTAGACTATAGTTACAAAATTTTGTGTTAAATAACTAATTTTCTTATTTGAACAAAATTTTTACTGACAAATTGTTCATAGCATTTTTTTTTCTCAAAACTTGTATACTATATGACTTTCCCGCAGCGTGTGAGAGCAGAGATAGGAGTGAATGGAGACGAATGGTTTTGGGACATGCAGCTGTTGGATTATGAAGGGGAATATTTAGTGAAGGGATTCAGGGGAAACCGGGTTTTGTTTTCTGGACTTGAGTCCTGGGAAAGGGGAAATACAATGCCTGCACTTTAAAGGAGGGGGCTGGGATAGTGACAGTTTGGAGGTACTATTCTAAACTGTAGTATCTGAGCGCCCTGCAAAAACAGTGATTATGTATGAATGAGGTGAAAGTGTTGAATGATGATGAAAGTATTTTTCTTTTGGGGATTTTTGGGCTTTTTTTTCAGTGGAAGGAAACTGTATTATGTAGTGCTTGATGGGGCAAGGAACTTTTACTGAAAGGGCAGAAACACTGTATTGGGCTCAAACTATCTTCAGTACTGGGAAACAGCCTGGGAAAAAGCCAATAGTCCATGGAGTGAGGGGGTCAAAAAAGGGAAGTGTTTGTATGGTATCTTGAAGCAAAACTGTTTTCTTTTTCTTTTTCTGGGGGTTTTACATTTGTTTTTACATTTCTAGTAACTTTTGAACCCTTGAGACCCATATCATACACAGTGAACAAAATCACATGTTGTATGAAACACAATCTCACACTAAGTGTCATCATTTTTACAAAAAAATGTTTACATAACATAAATACACAGGTACAAATTGCTACTGTTCTAACATTTATGTATGTGTATATGTACAAGCATTGACATGCCCATACCACATGTGTGAGTCCTCGAAACACTTTCCATACATTGTGGTGTTTTTCACATCTCTACACATAAAACGTTTGCACTTTGCTCAGTGCCTTATTTGTGCATGGGTATAACATCTTTTCTGTAAGGAAGTGTTGTTAGGAAGTGATCAAAACTTCAAAAAGGGTATTCAGTAATCATCTCTCAGCTATATTTCCTTCACCCTGAGCATCACTTTCGGTCATTATATGTTAAATCAAAAAGCCCCCCATCAGTTACATAATTTTTTTTTTTTTTTAACAAGTCGGCTCCCACCAAGGCAGGGTGACCCAAAAAAAAAAAAATCCCCAAAGAAAATACTTTCATCATCATTAACACCCCCAAAACCCCATACATAATCCTGTCTTTGCGGGGGTCAGATACGACCTAGAATGTCCCTCCCCGCTGTCACTATCCCAGACCCCCAAAATGCAGGCATTGCTTCCCCTTTCCAGGACTCAACCAACTAAATCAATTAACTGGCTTCCCTGAAACCCTTCACAAAAAAGTTACCCCCTCCCTCCAACAGCCCCAGGTCCCCAAAAAACCCTTGCTCCCTTCACCCTATCTAACACGCCACGGTGCATAAACACTTACTATAACCCACTTTTCATCAACCTTTATTTTTACTCCACATAATCCAATTTATTTTATTTCCTCTTTACCTGCCATAACTGATTATTCAACATAAACGTGTATGTGTAGTGTGACCTAAGTGTAAGTAGAAGTATCAAGGCGTACCTGAAATCTTGCATGTTTATGAGACAGAAAAAAGACACCAGCAATCCTACCATCATGTAAAACAAATAGTACAGGCTTTCGTTTTACACTCACTTGGCAGGACGGTAGTACCTCCCTGGGTGGTTGCTGACTACCAACCTACTACCTGTAAAGTTTCATAATTATTGTTGTTATGTTCAATGTTAATAAAACTCGTTCATTTTGCCTGGGAGTGAGGCCTTTGCTTCCACATGGCATGTGAACAAGTTATACTAAAGTGTTCCTGAAATGCACTGCATTGGTCCCAATTTTTTTCTGTATGCACACAGTGACCATGCAAACCCATTGTCTCATATGTAGGCCAACCAGGCCTCCTGCAAAATTAAAGCCACTAGAATTTAGACATAGAGCTACAATCGGGGACCCTAGCATCAATGACATAGGTCTTTATGATAGAGGATGTGTTGCTTTAGTGACAGGAATGCCTAGTGTTTATTTGGACTGTTTTTAAGTTAGAATTTTTTGTGTAAATTGGCCAAATTAACAATTTCTTGCACATATAAGATAGTTTTGATAGTTGAATGTGCAGTTTCTTGTCTTCAAGAAGCTAAAATGGAAGGCATATAGCAAATAGCTAGGAACTGTTCAAATGAATATTGGAACTGGTTTAAAATAGGACTCAAAGTGGGCAGTGCTTAATTGCATCTAGACTGCCAGCTTTGTGCATGCATAATTTGTTAAGTTTTACATCAGTTTTAAAATTTTTGGTATCATTGCCTCAGAAAAAATTCTGTACCATTTCAAAAGAATTTTTATTTTTAAAATGATACTAATCAGTACTTTAAATTTCAAAGGTTGCGACAATAAAGGGTTAATTCATCTGAAGTCATTCCACATCTTTTATCCCCTTTTATTCTCATTGCATTTTATAGAGATTTAGGCAAACATGAGGAATGTCATTAGGGATTTGTTTTTAATGTGATGCCTGTGTCTCTTTGGTCATCAGAATTACATTCTTGTGTTTTGAAGATGTAAAGCAAACAGAAGCATGTACAGTATTTATATTTAGTATGTTTAGGGACTTGAATAAGGACATAGCGTTATTTTGGAGACAAGGAAATATAGTGCATTTTGAAAGCTTTGTTAATGTTGCATTTCATTGGTATTGATTGATGAAGTCTGTACCTTTTGAAAAGACATTTAAGGAGAGTGATAGTGAATGTATTTTTATTTATTATTCTGCCTTGGTGGGAAATGGTCTCGTGTTACCGTTAAATAACATAACACATGATTAAACTTATAACGTGAAATGACTACTGCAATGGAACAACCATTATAAGATCTGAAATTACTTGTCCAAAATTAATATTTGGCATGACATTATTTCCCTAGATTCTGAGAAAAGCTGTATACAACAAATTAGATGGCAACCTATTACGAAGAGGAAGGATGGCCAGACTTCACATATTTCCAGATGACAAGGTATTTGTCCTATGTTAATATATTTTGACTAGTTTGTCTTTAATTATTCAACTTTTTTTCTCCATTAATGCACACTACTAAATCTTTTTCCCAGCTCATATCTCGGCACATCTCTCCCACTCATATTTTCACTGAATTTTAACCCTTATTGTTTGTGCGTCACTTAATTCCAATCTTCATATTAGCTAACACAGTGCAGTGATCCAAATTCATCAATATTCTGCATAATACTTTCTTTAATCAGTTGTGCTTTCTCTTCATCTCCATCACTTGTCTATGGTTTAGAAAAGACACATGAGCAAACACTACGCATTTATAAAAAGTTTGTTCTTAGAAGTGATCAGGGTCCCAGTACAAATATTTTATAATAAATGTCCTAGTGTTGGCTTCACTGTGTATATTTATGAATTAAAAAGTATTCAAAGGTGTTTTCTAAAATTTGACCACTGCACCATATTTTAGGGGAACTGCTGTCAATTATATGGTACAGTGGACCCCGAGTAGAACTCCCGGAATCGTACAATTATGTAAGTATAATATTGTAAGTGCTTTTGTAAGTGTATTTTGGGGTCTGAAATGGACTAACCTACTTGACATTATTTCTTAAGGGAGTAAATTTGTTCAGTAATGGCACTTGAGCAGGCTTCTGGAATGAATTTTGTTCGTTACTCGGGGTCCACTGTATTTAATTTGGTTAAATTTTGTACTTGTGGTATTAGGCTTTCATGAAAAGTTAAAACATTGCATAAATGTTACAGCATTCTAATGCGCTGTATGCCTGTAGGTTTAGTGCTTATTTTCATTATAATAATAATACAGCATTCTAAAACACTTCTAATTTTTCTTCTTACAGATACCTGATAAAATTTTGGAGAATGTTTCTGCTCAGCTCCAGCCAGCGAGAGGTTCCCAGACGGCTTGACCATTATCCCCAGGAAGAAGTTGATAACTTTCCTAAATTATTTGATTGGCCAAAGGAACATGTTATTCGGTAACCATGGTATGAAGGTGTTCATTATAGTAAAAAAACTGTGCACATTTCAGTAAAAGATAATAATGTATATTAATAAAGAAAACATATGACAATTTGTGTCAAGATTTGAAGTTGCCAACATGCATTGTTCACCATTTGCATCTTCATATTGTTTATGGTGGCTAACAACAGAGCAAAAGACTTGAGCAAGGTTTCTTCTGAGATAGTTGCACAGCCTGCTCATGTTCATGTCTGAAGTTCTTGGAGTGTAGCTGGTGACCTCACTGTGCACCTCAGTCTTCAGATGACATCCCACACTGATTAGACAGTATAATGAATGCTTTTTTTTTTTTTTTTAAATGTGCACTTTTTTAAGACACCCTGTATGTAGTAATAAAAAGAAAGATTGTGCTCTTCTATGTTTTGGATACCCATGAGCTATCATTTTAGGACAATAGTTTTGGGTCATCTTTCTGCAATGACCTGTACCAGGAGAGAGTGGTGCTTTTTCCTGATGAAATCAACCACAGTATTTCTTGTGTGGTATTTGTCACAAAAAGCTGTGATTTTACTACAACGTATTTACCACCTAGACCACCATTTTTCTGTTAAGGGATTTCAACTGCCAGGGTAATTTGCACAAATTCTTGTCAGTCACCATATCTAAGTTATATGTATTACTCTGATCTGGCCATCCAAATACCAGATTGTGGCTGCTCGTCACTAATAAGACCCATCACTTAAAAGTAAAATCTCAAACGTGTACTACAGACTAGAAAATCTCAGTTGCAAGCTAGGAAGGAAACAGGACTTATAGCCAGTATGTACTTGTATGATGCCATACATTCCAAGTTTAATGAAGTTTTAGAAAGTGTCAGTTAATTTAGTTCTATAGATCTGAACACCAATTGAGCGCCTCTATGCAGAAGCGAATATTCCATCCTTGTCCGATCGCCATGATGCTCAATGCCTTCACTTTTATGTTCGCTCTCATGTCCTCAATCCTTCCATATATGGATAGTCACTGATGTTAGTAGATGTTCTTTATTTGTTCGTCGCCCGTTTACTTCGTCCCTTTTCGGAACTTCCCAAGGGGTAGGGAAAGGGAGATGCTACATGAACATAGAAAGGTGGTAACAAAGAAGACGAGCAAATGTAGGCGAAGAAAAGGGACGAAGTAAACAGGGCGACGAACAAATAAAAAACGTCTACTAACATCAGTGACTATCCTATACTATATGGAAGGATTGTGAGGTCAACAAAAAGCGATGCCCAAAATTTTGGATGAAGAACAGGGGCCCCAGATCATTTATAGCAAGGAGAAAAAGTGTTGGGGCTCAGAAAACAGCCCGGGGGGACACCTTCAACTTGGACAAATTCCGGAAAGCATATTATTCCCCGAACACGGGAAATGTCTGTCAGTTAAGAAGTTTTTAAAGGGAAAAAAATGGTAGATTGCCTCCGGGGGCCAAAGGAGGGGGGCCGGGGCCCAAGATAATCCCCCACGTAGTGTCATATGCCTTCTCAAGGTAAAAAAAGATGGTGAAAACCCTGAGTAGTTATTGGCAAAGGCTTTTGCAGACAAAAGTATCTAAGCGTAAAGGAGTCAATGGTAAAGGGCCCCTTTAAGCCATATTGACTATTGGAGAGACTGTTGTGCGTCTCTAAATGCCACATTAAACGTCTTTTTTCCCTGACGTTCCATCACCTTGAAAACTGCACTGGAAATGAATGGGATGATAGTGGGGGGCATCATGCCCCTAGCCCCGGTTTGCAGAAAGGAAGAACAATGGCATTTTCACAGCTGGGGAAGAACCCCGTGTGCCCAAAAAAGATTAAAGTGTAAAGAGGACAGAAAGGGCTGACGTGTAAATGCTGTAGCTTTACGAATATGAATGCCATCGGGCCCCAGCTCAAAAAAAGGCACATTATAAGATTCTTACTGATAGAAAGAAAAGTTTAAGGGCTCTAACTCTCTGGCAGACTTTGAGGAAAAAAACGGGGGCATGGGTGGAGCCCCTAGAAATACGAAAAAGATAATTACCAATTTCGGTGGAAACGTAAAGGGTTTTGCAATATAAACACTGGCAACCCAAAGAACAGGAGCATGGGCGGGAGAGTATTTACCACTCAGTTTCCGTATTTTTTCCCCAGACTGCACTCATAGAGGAAGCAGAGGTGATGGTAGAAACATAATCCCGCCGGCAAGTGCATTTAGCGTCACGGATGACACAGGGGCGACCACTGCTTCTGCTTAAAATCAAGGAGTCTTTCTTGGTTCTATTACACAGGTACCTGCCCCATGCAGCGCATTTCAAACGTACTGCCTGGGGCACAAGCAGGGAGACCCCCCAAGGCACGCACTTCTGAGAATGCCTGCCCGGGTTTGGGGGATGGAATTCCCTGGCCATAGTAGTATATGGGGGACCTTCTGCCTCTTTGAGACAACGGTTTCACGCTCATTTAAGTAAACTTGGCAATGGCGAGAGTAAGATGGGTGAGCCTCACAACAATTAAGGCAAGAGGGGGGTGGGGCTACAAGGCGTCTGTATTGGGGGAAAAAATTTGGAAAAACCACAGACTGGGGATTCAGCCATGGACCGGCAATATTTTTCTGGGTGACCAAAACACCAGCACTTTCTACACTGTTGCAGTGTAGGGATCCCCGAACTTGTAAACGGTGTCCCCAATATAACAGCCCCCGGAAGTTCACCCGGGAGTCAAAAGTTAGCGAGCCACATTGCAGGGGTTCGTCTCCGCCTGCGGGCAGGGAAAGGGCATAAGTGTCTACTTTGAGGATTGGGAGGTCTTGGAGTTCTAGATGTTCCAGAATGTCATTGCCACATGTCGGGAAATTCTGTTGGACAATGGTATGAGGCAGAATGACAGTACCACTACAAGAATTGGGGGAATGATTTTTTTTAATAGTTACAGGAATAGTATCAATAGTTGTAAGGAGAGAAAGATTGTGAGCTTGGGTAGCATCCTGGACAGTGATGATGCGTGTACCCTCTTAAAGGGGCATAAAAGGATACATCTCTACCAACATGGCGTGGGAGGGCCTTGCTAATACTGTGGTCAAAAAAGGTAGGCAGTAGAGGAAGTCGGTCGTAGAGAAAAGAACTTAGTCCATTGTGTTTTTTTGAAACAGCGTGAAAAGGGGTCCAGGGCCCCCGGTCGTTTGAGTAGAATGAGACGGAGCGAAAGAAGTATCCTCAGGTAATGAATGGTTTTGGGGCGTTTAGGTGTGGGACCGGAGTTGGTCCGATGTGGGACGGGCAGGCGATTAAAAATTGCCGCACCATAGAGGGCCGGAATCATAGTCAAAGAAGAGCGGAGGTCAGACTTTTGAAGGAGCCCGGGTTGAAACTCCGGTACCTGAAGCAGGTGACAAATCGACACCAGCAAGAATGCAGGGTATTAGAAATGCCCAAAAAGAGTGGTCTAAGAACGGGGCAGGGTGGAACATTATTATTATAATAAAAAGAAGCGCTAAACCACAAGGGTTAAAAGCAGGGTCGGAAAAAGGGTGCAGTATCAGGAAGGGGCCCAGGGGAGCAGGTTCCTGGTTTGGGACTCCATGGTCATGTCACTAATTTTTTTTTTTTAAAAAAAAACAAAAAAGGGGGGGAGGAATAGCCCCAAGAGGACCTCAGCACCCCCAAGTAGTGCAGATGCAGCATGGAACCCATGCCATCCCTACCCTTCATGCCAGTAAACCAGCAATCCAGGATAAACCTCACATCCCCCGAGCCACCTCGGTGGACAAAAAAAGGACGGCTGGACCCCCGCCACAAAGCATACCCTCCTTCAGCCACCACCCCCGGAATCCGACAGGTAGCCCCCAGGGAACCCGTCCCCCAAAAGACCCCCAAAAGCCACCCTCCGGGAGACAGGGGATCGGGACACCCCCAGGCGATCCAGATTCCACGGCAAACTCACCACCGCCAAGGACCTCAACAGAATGGGATGGACCCTTTCCCTTCCCCTACCTAGGAACTAGAGTGCATGGGAAAAATCTTATGTGTTCTTATGAGTAAAAAAGAATTATCAAACCCATTTCTTGGGTAGCATTGAAGATTAGGTTGAACAAATATTCTGTTAGTGGGAGGGGAATGTGAAGAACCTGCCTAGTATGGACCAACAGGCCTGCTGCAGTGTTCCTCCTTTATGTTCTTATGCAAGGCAAAAAAGAGGAAGGGATGGGAAAGGGAAGGGGGAGTGGGGGTAATTAGGTTCGGTCTGGGGGAAGGGGGGCCAAAGGTCTAATTCCTCCAGACCAAAAACCTTTCACCGTCCCAAAGGGGCACCCCCCGAAGATGACATAACTCAAAACCCCAGCTGATCCAAAAGCTTTTTGAAGAAAAACCATCTCCCTTCCAGCAATATTGCTGGTATAATATATTGAGTCTTGGTCCATGGATGTTGACTAAATTGTAATTATGGCCTACCCTGTCTTTCACTGGGTTTATTCTTTCTCCCATATCTTTCACTTAATTTTTATAGTGGGATGTAAGTTAGGGACCAGGCCCTCCCGGCATCTAATACGTATAGTATTATCAGGTTAAATTAATACCTTCATGTCTGTTTCCTTACTCACTCCCAAAAGCACATCCCGTCATAAAAAAACTTTCTCTAAACTCCTTCTGCTCACATAACCCCAGTAAATTCTTTAACCCTTTACCGGGCAGGACCGTGTAGAGACGGTCCTAAACACGTGTTTTTGCCCTGTCATCCCTCCCCCCCGCATCTAGGTTTCCCCTTCTCTGTTTCTGACCAATCCAAGCCTTCTGTGAGTCGCTCCCGCTAAGTGGGACCGGCATCTGCTCGCTTCCCATTGGTTGAGAGACCAAAATGTAAACACTTCTCGCTTGGCGTCACCCAGAGCCCGGGGTTTTTGCTCTTCTTCCACTCATATACACTGTGATTATACTCTCTACAATGTCGGTAAGTACTTATTGTTTGTCCCGTGTGTAAATGAATAGTTTAGGCATATTTTGAGATATATATCAGGAGTTAGATATGCATAATATGAGTGTACCATCAATTGAAAAAAAGTGCAACAAAGAGGACCGTGTACAGACGGTCCTGCCCGTCAGGGCCCACATTTCATTCAGTAAATAAATATTTATATAAAAATTTCTAGTGCATATATGAATTCTGTAGTGGTCTGGGTGTGTACAGAACATTCTTATTGTCATTCAGATCAATGAGAAATTGTTCTATTGTGAACCCTTCCCCCTTTACATACACATGCACATCAACAGAAGTTCAAATATCATCATTTTAGTGGAAGAAAGTGACTCAAGATCCAGGAGGAGCCAGATGACCTGTTGCCATCTCAGTGCAGTACCAACGTGCAGAAGGCCTGATGACAGTGTGAGTTTGACCAAATGATAGGTTTGATAAAATGCTGGAGTCACTGGCCGAGTGCAAGGCAGAATATTTACATACAGTATTGCAGCAAAACAAAAATCATGTCACATCCTCATTTTGTGTGCCGTATGCAAGGTAAATCTAGCCATCAAGAAGGAAAAATTGCTTCATAGCCTTTCATTGTAGCAATTAGTGATCAAGAATGATTGTTTTTTTCTCAGGAAATTCAGGGAATATGGAAGCAGTTTTATCCCTTTGCAATGTGTCCATGTTTGCTCTTTAGTTCATATATATTTTTATACCTACAAAAATGTTTGGAAACAAGTTCCATTTGTGTTTTTGATATTGTATATTAGTATAATAAAATAGAAAAATACTTATTTGGTGTTTTATTAACAATTGCAACATTCAGAATTTGACACCCTTTAACGGTCAGGACCGTCTGTGAAGCGGTCCTTGAATATTGGCAATTGCGTGAAAAAGTTTTTAGAATTTCAATTATATGGGCTCATTATCCTTACATTGGAGTTACTCTATCCACTCATTATGAAACACATTTGAAATTATCATTTTCCAGGGAGTGCCCGGTGAGTTAACCCCCAATTTTTCCCCCCAACATGCTGGCCACATCCCACCTTGGCAGGAACTGACCCCAAAAAAAAATGTTAAATCTCTATAGGTCATAGTGCTGATCTTGAAAATGGCAGCTCCCGATTTTAACTTTTGATGATTTTCAAATTTCCCTTCAGCCATCAGTATAGGTTTGAGGACCTTAGATCTTCAAATGAAGAATGAGAGGTACCTAATCAGATTTGATCCAAGGAAGGGGCAATCTCTAATTCCTTCAATGAAGAGCACTTCAGCTATCAAAAAGCACCCTACATTAACCCTTTACCAGGCCACGCATCAAGAATTTGAGACACTGCAACATTTGCAACCTATATTCCTGATAATATAAGCAATTCTAAGACATATTTATTTGTGTTCATTTGTCAAGTTTGTTTATTTTAGGCGCCTCTAAAATACCCTCTATGGCAGAATCAAATGAGCACACACCTGGCCTGGTAAGGGTTAAAGGACAGACAAGGAGTTGGAAGCAGCTTATGACCAACTGATAAATTATATTCATGTATATCATTTGAAGAAGCTCTCACTCAAACTATCACTAACAAGTTTTGCCACTATTAGAATATTGGTAATCTGTGGGAATGAAGAAAGTTTCCTCCAAGAAGGTCCACCGTGTAATCATTTGCACTGGGCAACAAAGGTTTCAGTTAGTTTAAAAGAAACATATTCACTAATCTTGGGACACTAGATTCAAATCTGAACTTAAGTTTTGTTACATCAGTTTCTGTGAGAATAGGGCCCCATGGTGAATGATTTTATCAAGACACGATCATTGTGGAGAAGAGATATCAAAGAAACTTGACACAGTTTTGATGGCCAACTACTTTGCTGGACACTGATGCAGAAGTGTGATACTGAAAAGCTAGAAAGCCTGAAAACCATTGTGTAAAATACATTTGTATGGAATCAAAATTCCAACTCCCCAAAGTGGATTTATTGTTGCATGACTCAGGTTCACATGGCTGGATTAAAAAAAACCAAGGACATTCCAGTAAGTAGTCGTCTTAGTGCAAAAAGAGAAACACTAGGTATATTGTTCAGAGAAGGTTGTTTAGATAAAAAGAAAGAAAGGCAAAGCTTCCAGCCTTAGGGTTAACAATTCTGTTCATATAAAGCTAAACCCATAAGGGTCATACAGCACTGGACTGCAACAGATAGAGATGAAGGAGGGGAAGACAGGTGTCATTACGGAAGAGCATCAGTTTAAAGGATGTGGTTACAGTTGAAGCAAACTGGTGTCAGGAAATTATGGTGTGTACGCAGCAAAGGTAGAGGCAGAGAGCAAGTTTGTTGGGCACTGGAGGTGTCTGAACTAAAGTTGTCATGCTGTCCAACAAATGGTGCAGACTGCCAAAGTTTGATGAACCTAACAATCCTTGCAAGTGGCACTACATGCATACATATACACAAGTAACCATCCCACTTGTTTGACTTTGCTTGGGTTAATTATTGTACAGTTTATTAAACCTATCATGTAATGGATGATGTATAGCAGGAAGGTTTCCAACACTGCAACCACGGGGTTTCACTGCCTAATGTCAAAAGTTCATTTTATGAACATTCCAAGTGATAGTCAAAGTCAAAAGGAACAAAAAAAAATAGAAGCAAAGCAGCAAAATAATTTTATAACTACTGTAAATGGCAGGTGGAGTAGCCACCTACCACCACCAGACACCTACTGAATATCAAAGGATTAAACAAAAATTGAAAGGCCATTAATATACAAAGTTGTCAAGAACTATTGCTCAGGAAACAGTGCAGTACTGTATCTACTGTAATATATAAACTATTAGGCTTCTTAATTTTACAATGACAAATAAAACCACTTTTTTAATCTGCCATCTTTAATACTGACACCTGTTACAGCTGTAAAGATGATAATGACTGGACCATTCATAGTATCAATATACTGCTGAAATTTAGTGAATGATGATGCAGCTTTTTTTTTTTTTTTTTTTGCCTCCCTGCACCTTATTTCAACAAGGGCCAAGAATTAACCATCCTTTAGAAGCAACACTAACTTAACCAATAAGCACATTTCTGAAAATTTATGCTGTATTGGTCTTGGAAATATTTACTGTATGCTGCTAGATATTGCAACTAAAAACTTCATGGAGTGCTACCAAGGCCTTGGTTATCTTTATGGTAGGCAACAGTGCAACAGAAGCCTGTCACATAGAGATGGAGATAAGAGGGATGGTCAAGAGAAGGTGGGGTTTAGCTGCTGCTGCTGCTGCATCTTGCTCCCTTCCTACTACTACATCGTGAATCCCCCATATGTATATAGCTATTGTGATGTGACTATTTTTTATAGAAAGCCCATATAATTTGAATTTGATATTTCATATAATGAAAATGTTTAAGCAATAATGCCAATAAAAATAGGCATTAAACCCAAAGGGTCTGTTTATTCTTAAAAGTTATAATTTCATAAAGATAGGTTCTCATTACTGTACCATAAAACATGTAATCAAATGTATTTACGGAACTGCCCAATTGCATGGTAACAACTTTACAGTAGTATTCTAAATCGTTTCATCATCTTTGTGCATATGCAGCTCTGAAATTCACTACACAACACAGAATTAGGTTCTGAATTAAAATAAGCAAAATATATAATAATTTTGTGATTATAAACCATCTCATCAATTTCAAAAATATATAATTATGGGGTAATAGGTCATGAAAAGTAAAGATGAAAGTACAGCAGAGGCAGAATACAGCGGCATGAACACCCCAATACCCACCACCCAGAAAAGTAATGACTGGTGAAGTGTTGTTATGCTGCCTGAAAATTTTATTTTCTCATCACACCTTAATCTATAAGCACTGCATGGCTCAAATTTTCTGGCCTGAGGTTAGGCTGCATTTCAGTAATATTCACAAACACCACTGGGTGCCTCTCAGTTCTGTTTTCCTTCACCTTTACTTTCTGTGTCAAGGAAGAAGTAATTGCCTGAGTTCTTCTGTTCGGAATCCTTCTGGCTACAGTCCTTATTGATGCGTGGTCTGAAGTTGTTAGGATCTCTGCGGAAAGTGATGCCAAGCATTTCTAAGAATTTGTTCATTCCTGATACCAACGTTTGGGGACCATTTGCTATAGTTTGCACAGAGAACCTTCAAATACTATGACCCTATCCAGCTAAATGAAAGTAACCATAATGAAGTCATGCTCTACAACAAAAGCAGTTTTCTTAGCATGCATGATAAATCTCTTAATAACTTTGGCAGCGGCCAGACGCTGTTCAGAGTCAAGTAAGCAGAAGGTTCATCGATTAGGTACACTTCAGCTGGGATTCCCAGACATGGGAGTCAAAGCCTGGCTGCAACTCTCCTCCTGACAAATGCTGAACTTCTTGATCAAGCAACTCTTCAATCTTCATGGGCTTCATGACATCGGTCACAAACTGAGGGTGCACTTATGCATCGAATTTTCATGCAGCAGCTGGCGGACAGTGGACTGACTCTTAGGGCTGATCTTCTGTGGTTTATATGAAATGTGTAACTCTGGTAGTTCTGACTTTCCTTCATCTGGATCCCTAGCCTCCCAGCAAGCATCCTGATGAAAGTAGTTTTTCCTGTGCCATTTTCTCCAAGAAGAACCATGATCTCAGGGGAGTCTGTGAAGTTTACCAGCATCAACAGGGTCAATTCAAAATCACCAAGCTTTTTATCATTTTGGGATATTTAAGACACATTCTTAATGTATAACTTCACTTAACTGATCAGATACCTTGAGAAAGTAAGAGATTCTTCTCTAAATGTCGAAGATTTTCTGTTGGGACAAAACCATCAAGAAAAACATTAATACCTTCTCTTACAGAGAACTGTGTTTCAACACCATATGCACCTGGCTGGCCATACAAGCAACAGATGAAATCCATGACAGGTAATCCAAAACAGCCCAGATCATGTTCCACCACCACCACATAATTATCAGCCTAGTACAGTGGTTCACCACTCCCCTGGAACAAACTTGACCTCTGGTAGTACAGTGGTTCCCTCCAGGAACCAACTTGACCTCTGGTGTGCTGGTTCCCTCCAGGGAGCCAACTTGACCTCTGGTAGTACTGTGGTTCTCTCCAGGAACCAACTTGACCTCTGTAGTACTGTAGTTCCCTCAGGAAAAAACTTGACGTCTGGTAGTACTGTGGTTCCCTCCAGGAATAGCCAACTTGACCTCTGGTAGTACTGTGGTTCCTTCCAGGAACCAACTTGGCGTCTGGTAGTACTTGTGGTTCCCTCCAGGAACCAACTTGACCTCTGTTATTACTGTGGTTCCCTCCAGGAACCAACTTGACCTCTGGTATTACTGTGGTTCCTCCGGAGCCAAGTTCCTTGAGTTCTCTAGTAAATCTGACATTTCACAGTGTGCCTTGACCTTACTAAACCTTATAAAATGTTTCTGGTTTAGCTACACAATTGGTACAATAACTCCAAAACACATATAATTCTAAGTTAAAAAAATAACCATACATGTACCTATTACTGTGATCTAATCCTCTCTAATGTTTATGTAACAGATTCAGTTTATTCCTAGTATATCTCCTTTTATTGTAACTTCCTTTTCACATGATTAAGTTACTTGCAGTTTTAACTTTGAAGGTTTAAATAATAAGTTATTACAAGGACCACAATGGAAAAAAATGGCTGTGTGTGGTTTTTTTTAGGTTATCCGGGGTTTAAACTACACATATGCTGCTAGTATGATAATTTATGTAACTATGTGTACCTGGGGAAAAAAAATTACTAAATGAAAACTTACAACATAATATAATTCTGGCAACACAATTATTAGATCAAATATAATGAACTCTTTAGACTTAAATTAATAAAAAACAAAAAAAAAAATAGGTTTAACAAAAATAATAAAATATAGGTTTTTGGGGGGAATCAGAAAAAACAGTTCAATAACTTCTTTTTTTTTTAAACAAAACCCCGGGGTTTCCCCCCCAAAAGGGGGGGGGCCCAAAAAAAAAAACAAAAAAAATTTTTTTTTTTAACTTTAAAAATATATAAAAAGGGGAAGGGGTTACTAGCCCCCCTTTTTTCCCCCTTTTAAAATAAAATCTTATGACATGCATGACTTTTTGGGGGAAGAATTCTGTTCCACTTCCCCCTAGATAAGAGGAAAAAAAGAACAAAACTAAAAAGAAAATAAAAAAAAACCCAGAGGGGGGGGAGTTTTATATGCTTTACCTGAATTGATGTGACCTAAGTGAAACAAAGTAACAAGACATCATGAAATCTTTCATGATTAGGGGGACAGAAAAAAAACACCAGCAATCCTACCATCATGTAAACAATTAGAGGCTTTTGTTTTACACTCACTTGGAAAGGGGCAAGAAAACCTCCCTGGGTGGTTTTGTCTACCAACCTACTACCCAGGATGCTAGTACCTCCCGGGGGGGGGTTTCTGTCTACCAACCTACTACCACAGGATGGTAGTACCCCCTTTTGGGGGTTTTCTGTCTACCAACCTACTCCCACAGGAGGGGTAACCCCCGGGTGGTTGTTGTCTACCAACCTACCTAGAAGTTCTATAACTAACATAAAAAAAACTATAAAGCTAAGGAGCTCATCACTCCAGGTTAAACTAGAAAAAAAAAAAATATAAAAAAAAAAAACAAGCATACAAAAAAGAGATTAAGGAAATCAATATTAACATAAAAGATAGTTAAAAAAGGAGGCTAAAAAATAAGACAAAAATAAATTAATCTGGGGGTTGGAAAAAAATTAACAAAAAAATTTTTTTACTGCACATTCAAACAAGGTTTTTTAAAGGAATCAAAAAAAGGGCACTAAAATTTAAATTTTAAAAAAATAGAATAAGATAAGTTATGAATAGGCTGGCATAAGGTCACAGTGATGTAATAGGGGCAAAAGCAGTCACAGGATGTAATGGCTGGCTGTTCCCCCAAATGTTTAATAGGCTGGCTAAGTTAGTCACAGTGATGTAATGGGCTGGCATAAGTTGTCACAGTGATTAATATAAAAGTCAAAAATAAAATTTTTCAACCCCTTAAAAGGGGAGTAATTTCCCAAATAAAAAAGAAAGGGCAGGCGGCAAAGAAATTTCACAGGATTTGGGGGCCAAGTTTTTTCCCCGGTTTTTTAAAATAAACATGTCAATACATTTTTTTAATTTTAAAACCTTTATTGTTTTCAAACCACTTGGTTTATTCTGCTAGAAAACCCCCAAAAATGAATATTGGTGTGGTTTTTTCCGGCCCCTGTCACGTCCAAAATTTTTTAAAATTTACAAAGACTTTAAAGTTAATAATAATAATTTCTACAAATACATGATACAAATTATACAGACCTAGATGACATCAGTGACATACTGTATACAAAGACACTGGTTATGAGGAACATTTCAAGAAACTTTGATTAATTTTGCCCACAGGATTTAAATCACACCAGTCAATAAAACCCAGGTACCTACTTACTGCTAGATGAACAGTGACAGCAGGTATCTTAAAAACATTCCCCAATGTTTTCCCCTACCAAAGGGGTCGAAACCCCTGACCCCCATTTGTGAGGTGAGTGCGCTACCAACTGAGCAATGGGACACTTGCAGGTTTCTTTCACGACCAGGTTTCAACAAGCCTTTTTAAAATTATTACAATGGTGGTGGTGAAAAACAATAGTGATGGTACAGTGAACTAAATTTTCAAAAACAACAAACCCCAAGGGGAATAAAAGGTGAAAAAACCAAAGGTAAAAATGATTTATACAGTGAACAGAGTGTCAGCACAACACCACAATTAAAGGGTGGTACAGTGAACTAGTGTGTCAACACAACACCCGTAGTGATGTACAGTGAACTAGTGTTTAACACAAACACCACAGTAGTGATGGTACAGTGAACTAGGTGTCAACACAACACCACAGTCCATCACAGTCACCTCCCTGATGTAAATGTGGTTGACTGCTGCTCTCACCACATCCAGACCCTTCACCACTTACCCAAGACATAGGACCCCCGGTCACCATCTGTGGGAAATCCCCGGTGGGGATGCAGAACAGGGCAGTGTCCCACCCCCATTTGGGGCCCACACAGCACCAGCACTGCTGACTCCTGGTACAGGTGTCATTCCCGGTGAGACAACAGTGTGCTCCTAAAAACCCTTATTATTCAGGAAATCTCCACCCACCCCACCCCCCCTGGTTTACCCTTGTTCCACATTCCCCAGGTTTTGTTTGAAGGGAGGAGCAGCCTAAATGTTGTCCCGTACACCAAAAACACAAACTGTCTGGCCCCGCAAATGTTTCCACTCAGCTGGATGTGGAGTCCCGGTTGATCCAGGCCCGGCCAGTGATCCAGGCCCCCGGGCCCGTGATCCAGGGCCCGGGCCCGTGATCCAGCCCGGCCAGTGATCCCGCCCCGGCCAGTGATCCCCCCGGCCAGTGATCCAGCCCCAGCCAGTGTCCCGGCCAGGCCAGGTAAGAAATCCAGATGGGGAAAGTGATCCCGCACCCCA
>WNWK01019295.1:0-38100 GCA_009830355.1 Cherax destructor
TAAAATGAGACACGGAATACATAAAAAAAACTGTAACAGATTATATAGATGAATTTGCAACTGAAAACACAGGTCTTTAAATGTCACTAAGAAAATTCACTGCTTAAATGTCTCACACACACGAATGTCTAACAGAATATTAGTGTCTAATGATGAATAAACGACGAGTGTAGGTGGAGAGAATATATTCCTGGTCGTTGACTGCTGACAATCTTGAAGAAATGCGCTTACACGGAAGAACTCACACAGCAAGCTTTTACGTTGGCGCTCTGGGATGAAGGAAGACACTCTCGACTTGCTATGTGAGCCGAAACAATGCTGCTGGTACCCCAGATAGGGTAGAAAATACCACAAAATGTTGGCTGGTAGAGAGTAGTGTGAGCAGGTGGTTTGTTTTGTTTACAGCAGCGTGGGTGGTGAGTGGCGCGCGCATGGATGACGTCACTGCTGCCTGGCTCACTGGCGGTGGGTGGTGATGTCACGGCGTTCGGCCAGTACACTTATTCTCACGGCCTTGGAACTACTAACCCAGGTGGCTTTTTGCACAATAAGCCACAGGAATGGTGAAGATCACTCTGACAAGCGTCCAACTTGTAGCACAGAGCGATTGGAGACAATATTGCAAGGAACTGGCTTGCTGAAGAAACGACTGGCTTACTTGTATAACTGGCTTTCTGGAAGAGGCTGGCTTAGCTCTCTGGACTGTGAACTTAAATGCTCTTACTTGCACACAGCAGTGAAGAATTGGGTGGATGGCAGGAGACACTGGATGACTGTAGGCTGGCTTAGGCTCTTCCCATAAACTGGCACTTGTTGGCTTAATTGCAAAACCCAGATCAACTCTTCGGAGGTTTACTTGCAATTAGAAGCCAGAAGACTGGAGACACTGCTTCAGAAGAGTCTTGGATGACGACACCGGCTGAGGGTAGTGAGGTAACGGTTGGTTGGTATGACGCTGGTCTGGGAGACACTGGAGGCAGTCACACCGGCTCTTCCTCTTCTTGTTAAATCTGCTCAGATTACACAAAATCTAGGCCCACAAGCTGTCACCATTTGTGTTGTGGGGTTCTTTTCATAGATTTGGTAATATTAACAGACGATGAGCTTGGGTTTTGGTAGCGTTTAATGAGGCGTTGGATATATGGGAGCTGAGAGCCTATGCCTGTGTCCGTCTGCTAGGCTTACTCGGATGGAACTGCCCTACTACGGCCGCCCGGCACTGAGGCATTCAAAAGGCAGGCCTATGATTGGCTAATGCCAGATCACATGGGCAGAGGTTGGAAATCACGTGAACAGCCGTGGTGCAGCCGTTAGAAATACGAACCGTACAGATTGAAATCGATTTTGTTTAGATACTAATCATTTTCATATGGAAATTGGTGTTACAGCTGACAAATCTGTGAATGTTGACGAAGTGTTGGAATAGGTTGCAAAATTATAGAATCAGTGATAATGGAAAAAGTTGTGCTCATTGTTAACACAATGAAGACTAAGGTCACTACTTAAATAAAAAGTGAGTGAGCCTATTAACGGTGAACCATAATTATTTTTTCTGGAAATGGTAACAGAATCTTCAGAAGTTACTAACCAAAGAGCAGATCTATTCAAATATGAACGGTGCTGCCCCCTACCTTCAGCTTTGGGTCATGAAGATATCAAGGGGAAGCTGCAGCTCAGCACTTACAGCTGCAATTTGAACAACAGATAAAGGTGATGACATGACTCCACTTTCCGACGGAACAAGTACATCCATGATGGTGGTGGCTGACTACACTAAATACTCTATGACTAAAGGATGCTTCAAATGATTGTCTGTAAGAAGTATGATTACTATTTTACTACTAAAATAATCATATATTCCATTATTGTTTTTGACTTATATTTAACTGGTCTATCCACGAAGGTTGTAACACTTGCACATTAAACATAAGTTTTTTTATATTTTATTGAATAAACAATTACAAAACACATGACAATACGGAGACAGAAGACAGAGTGATAACTTAAAATACAAGCACTAACTGTCCTTGGCAAAGCAACAACAAAGGTTAACAAAATTTTCCCTACTTAAGAAAACATACAAAGCATAAAAACAATGCACAAAACTTATCACCCAATGCTTACCATCCATGAACAGGAAAAAATAATAACCGTATGTGCATAACCCCGAAGGACATAAATCACAAACAGCCACTAAATGACGTAAATGACAGTATAACAAAATATACTAAATATAGTCATCCCCAAGTGCTTATTATTCACACGTCTGTAAAGTACAGACAACGACCCAATGAAACTTTATTACATTACAAAATTAGAAGACAATATAAACACATCAATTGTAACAATATAATAATTATACTAACAGCGCCATCCCCTACAAAACTACACACACTGTTGATCATTAACATCAATAATTAAGTTAGTTACAATCTAGAACTGATCACCTACTTCATTAACATCATGACATCACAATGTCATTAAATCCTAACCAATATTTAGTTACATTTTACAGATGTACTTATAATAAACTTAATAAATCATTACATATCCGTCAAGTCAATGTATTACTTAAAGACCCTTAAATACCTGCAATAAGGCACACACATATATGCATGGCAGTTCACACATCAACAGAAACCTAACATATTACATGATGTACAATTCCCAACCCAAAACTATAGGTATCCTTGCTAAACCTTATACCTGCACATACAGGTAAGAGCCCCTAAAAAACTGGTGGAACTGTCCAATACCTCAACACTAGGTATCCACCTCTCGTGATATGCATAGAATATAGTGTACAAACATATGATCATTTACTAGACTCTTTAGATTAGTGCAGTTTCCCATACATGCCTCTCACGTGCACCAAACATTCATGCAGTTAAACAAAAAAACATTGCTGTCAACACACATTTCAGTTACACTATCACAATCAGTGTAAGTATGAAAAGGAAAAAAAAAACAGCATGAAACAGAAAAAAAAAATTCTGGGAAAAAAAAACCTGGTTCTTTCCTGTCTGAAAAAACAGGAAAAACGCTCCACTCTCATTCACTCCAATCACACAACACCTTTGACACCCAACATCTTCCCAAAGAAAAACCAACGCCATCCCCCTGACACCCCACTACCCCGAAACCCCCCTCCCCCCCGTCTTGAGTCCGTATACACAACATTCATCAGACAAAAAACCCCTAACCAACAGGAAAATTAAACAAAAGAAAAAAATGGAAAACAAGGGAGGGAAAAAACTAACCCTCCCTCCCTCCCAAAAACACACACTCCCCCTCCCCTTCTACTAATAACCTCTATTCCTTACAGCACACACATTCCTCCCCCCCTCCGACCACTCCTCGCCCTCCTCACCAACCCCCCTCCCTGCGTCGAACCCTCCGACCTACACCTTATATAAATCACGCAAAGTCATCATCCTATACTCCTGTACAAAAGACCTATCCCACCTTTTCCCATATATTACCTGATTTCTACATTTAGTCCTATATATAGTACCAGCCACCACCTTCATCCGTTCCCTGACCCCCTTATCCCTCAGTCGCCATGACACACATACAAAATCAACCATCAAATAATAAATACCAAGTCTCACCTGTGATGCTACACCCCCAATGTCTAGACACATAGCCCTCAAAACAACAACACCCCCCCCTCCCATATATCTTACCACACGCGCTATCCACACTCTTATAGGATCCAAAAATTCGCAAAAATAAACCGCATGCATACTAGTTTCTTCCAAACCACATCTGCTGCAGCACCCCTCCCTCAAAAGACAAATCCGGTACAGCAAAGCTTTCGAAGCCACGACCCCATGCAAAAACCTGTACATCAACTCTCTATCCCTTGATTGAACATGCAACCCTTTAAACCCCTTCCAAATCTTAACCCAATCATACACAGGATATGTCGCCTCCCCCTCAACTACCATTCCCCCACCTCCCACCCTCTCCATCATGCTTGCCTTCAAAGTATGAGGTTGCTGCATCACCACCAGACTTCTCACCAAATCCCAGCACTGCCTCAAAAGTGCTCCCCCTCACCAACGCGGTGCCTCCCTCTCCACCCACCCCACCCCAGTGCCATCTGGTCCTCCCCACCTCACCATGCATCTCTTAACATACAAACACATCAACCTTCGTGCAACACATATGAGACCCAAACCCCCCAAATCCACTCTATTCCATACTATTCCCTTCCCTAACCAATGCTTCCCATTGCCCCATACATATCGAAACACGCTCCTATCCAACCATTGCACATCCTCCTGCAGCAATGGATAAATTACCCCTACATGCCATAACCTACTGTATATCATGGAGTTGACTGCAATGACCCGCTGCTGTAGGGAAAGATCCCCTGCCTGCCATCCCCCCAGCCTATTTAATGCCAATTGAACCACCCTCCCCGAATTCACCCTCCTCGCTAAATCTTCATCACACTGATACACTACACCATAGACCATAATTTGGTCAGTTACAATCCACCCATACTCCTCACCCAACCCTCCGCCTTTCCACCTACCCACCTCCAATAACCTAGACTTCGCCCCATTGATTCTCATGCCCGTAGCTGTACAAAATCTCTTAATGATGTCCGCTACCTGCTCAAAATCCCCCCTCGTATTCACCAACACAATGGTGTCATCCACGTACCCTACGGCACATGGTCCTTCACCCCCCCCTCTCAGCCCTCGTTCGACCCTCCCCTCAATCAGCCTATAAAAGGGGTCCTGCATACAGGCAAAGAGGATCTGGGACAGGGGACAACCCTGCCTCAGGCCTCTCGCCATACCCACCACCCTACCTAATCTCCCGTTAACCTGCACCCTAACCCCCGCCCCCTTATACAAAGACTTCACCAAATTAACCACCTCCTCACCAAACCCCTGCCACCTCAGAATCTCATACAAAGCCTCTCTCTCTACACTGTCATACGCCCCCTGCCAATCCAGTGCTAGTACCCTTCCTTCCACAGTCTCCTTTAAATATTCCTTTATTCGTTCATGCCCCCTTATCATGCTTCTCCCTGGTATACCACACTGTCCCTCTACAATCACACTTAACATCACACGCTTAATTCTATTCCCCAATACCTTTGCAAAAATCTTATAATCGGCATTCATCAACACTATTGGTCTATAATTACTCATACCCCTCGTCCCCTTTCCTTTGTTAACCAGTACCACTACTCCTACGCCATGCCCCCGTCCCATGGACCCCCTTTGCTTCATACAATTCATCAGCTCCACCAAGCAATCTCTCACAATGTCCCAGTACTCTCTATAAAAATCATTTACAATGCCATCCAAACCAGGCACCTTTCCTTTACTCAAGCCATTCACCACCTCATACACCTCACCCTCCGTAATCCATCCACCCATAAGTGCCCTGTCTTTCTCCCCCAACCCCCACTATCCCTCCCCTGATTGAGCTTAAAACCCCCATGTACCTTGGTACACTACACATATGTCTCTCGAACCATTTATCTGCATACACCCCTATCGCTTCTGTAGATCGTAGTCTCTGACCTCTTGCATAACTTTCAAAGGGTTCTTCCACTTCCACACAATCCACCATCATGGCATCCCTTCTAGACCTACATTTACCCATAACATTCTTCAACGGCCTGTCTCCCCACAGGACATCTTCTAAGCCCGCTCTCAACCGCAAAGCGTTAAACCTTTCATTCTGTAGTTCCCTTAACCTAGTTTTCAGATTGGAAATCTCCATTGCCTCTTTCCCCCCTCCCCTTTCATAACAATTATTTAATAAACCCTCTAGATAATTTTGCATCCCATACTTCCAATGCCTCTCCTCTCCTCCCAACCTCACAAAGTACTTCCGTATACCCACCTTGGCACTCTCCTCCCACCACTGCACTAAATCCACACCACTCCTCATACCCCCCCCCCCCAAAGATCCTCCCACCACCTCGCAAATTCTGCCTTCCTATCTTCACCCACCAATAAACCCGCATTCAATTTCCAATACCCCACTTACCTTTTAACCACGCCCTCCCACTGTACATCTGCAATAACTGCCCTGTGATCTGAGAACCCCAGATCCACTGTCTGTACTCGTCCACCCCCACCCCTCCTGCCACATATAACCTATCCAACCGAGATTCATATTCATTCCTCACATAGGTATATTGCACCAAATCCCCACCTCCCACCACGTCGCGTAGGTCTGCACTTCCTAACAGGTCCCTCAAAGTCCCAAAACACAACCTGCCCCCTTAGGTATTACATCCTTATGACGGATCACGCAATTAAAATCCCCTCCTACTATTGCTACCTTTGCCAAACCCCCCAAAGCCGACACCATATAATCATACACAAACTCCCGTTTCACCTGTTGTGATTGTTCCGCAGGCATATATATCCCCACGAAACTTACCCGTACGCCACTCCAATCACCCTCTACCCTCACCACTCTACCTCCCTCACACTCTTCCCACCTGAGTAAGGTAAAAGGGCTTGACGCCTTTATAACTACAGCAACCCCTCCCTTTAGCCGGCCCGACGACCCCGCAAATACATTATACCCATTCAGCCGAAGTTCACTTCCACACCTATAGTTATGCTCTTGTATGAATCCCACTTGCACGCCAAGTCATCTGAAAGTCCCCTCAACCCACTTCCTCTTGACCTCTGCCTGCAACCCATTGACATTAATCGTTATACACTGGAAAATAAATGCGCTGGTTTCCCTTTGGACCTCTGTGGAAGCGGCATCGCAGACCCCCCCTTAAACCCCCCCTTTGCTACAGTTTTCCCCCCTTTTAGACTTTCCCTACTAGCTCCCATCTTTCCCTTTGACGAAACCGTCTCTGGCTGCGCCACTTCCACTAAAGGTTTCTTACACATTCGTTGTGCAGGTGTCAAGGTGTCCTCACTCTCAGAAACAGTGACCGCTCTCTTACGGGTACCACTTACCATATCCATACTCTCACTACTTTCACACTGATGAACCTCTGCACTAATCACCGTACTCACTAAAGTCAGGAAACCCGACCCACCACACTCTGGGGCTCTCACCTCTCCCGTCTCCACCCCTAAAATCCCTCCATCACCTTCACTTGGCACCTCCAACGTTTCACTCAGAAGTCCCTGCAAGACCTCCTCCAAAGGCACCTCCATGCCGTCTCCCAAAGCCGCTTCCTCGTCTGTCACCGTCTCAGGCTGCACAACCTGGGACTCCTGTGGCAATGTGACACAGGGCTCATCTAAGACCTCCACTATGTCACTCCACCATCTCGTAGATCGCTCTTCCGGTTGCAAAGGTCGGTCCTTCCCCTGCTTACCATCATCATCCCGTACACGTGCTGCAAACCGTCCCATAGCTGTTTTTTGCCCTCCTCTTCTTATGCAATCGGCCGCTACGTGCTCGTATGCGCCACAAATACGACACGTACGCCTCTGCCCCATGTACCTGGGTATGAAACTCAGGCAATACAACATATGATGGTATGGGATTGCGGAGCGTCATCTTCAGAGTAAAAGAGCCCTCTGGAAGGCCTTCCAGGGGCCCCTCGGACCACCTCCCTGCAGTGGCCATATGTACGGCCCCATAAGCACTGAAGATTTTGCTGATGTCGACGTGGTCCACCTCAAAAGGAACATTCCGTACCTTGACCCAGGTGTAAGTCCTTGACACGTCCTTAAGTCGGACTTGCAGCGAAGAATTGACGGTGTAAATCTTGTCCTGGTGTTTGTCGATCAATCGTTCGTACGCCATTGCTGTGAGGAGTTTTACAAAGACCCTGTTCACACCGTTTAATGCCACACCGTAGAGATCAGCAGTATCTATGTCATAGATGTCCTGTAGTATCATGGGCAGAACAGTAGCCACTGTCGCCGGTTGCAAGGCTCCAACAACCATATCAACACACACAGTATTGGTCCGGCATCTGCCTGCTGCCGCCATGTTGGAGAAAACGAAGTTGAACAAAGTCTCCACCAGGGGTCAGAGCTGAGCGCAGCACACCCGTACGCCGCAAGAGCCGGGTGGCGAGATGTTATTGTTTTTTACTTATATTTTACTGGTCTATCCACGAAGGTTGTAACACTTGCACATTAAACATAAGTTACCAGCGGTCTCCCAGGAAACTTTATGGTGATGCTGGGGATGACCACCACACTCAACAACAACACTTCCTGCCCACAAACTGGTGTTCAGTATTTCACTAAGTAGGAAGTGGCAAGAAAGTAGATGCAAGAAATTTCATGCAGGTGATACTGATTTGTTAATTGTCCAAATAACAGTAAAATCTGCTTCACCCGCTGCCATATCCGTTATCAGACAGAACAAGGACCACTTGATATTGCTTTTCTTTGATGTTGAGTTAAGTTCTATCGATTTCTTCTATAGGTTAGAAGTAGACAATATCGTATATGGCAAAGGAAAAATCTGGAATATTAATTTCTTGCACAGTGATCTCGGTACAGAGACGTATAATATGCTTACATTTTTTGCAAACAGCATTTGTCTGTAACATTTTCATTCCCGTTTGGCATTGTAAATGGGATTGCTCAAACAAAGCTGGAAAGTCATATTCACTTCAAGAAAGTCAGAAGCTTTCTGCCCAGTACCAACCACTGAGGAAGTTGCCTCAGCCGGGGAAGAAGCGGTTGTTTACTTGCACAAAGTACCCCGGGTGGGCGGGCGAGCACTTACTTCCGAATGTTTGTGGGTGAATATTGGTGAATAGTCGTCTTAAACAACGAACATCAGATTTACCACCAGTTCCACAAGCTCATCTGAAGATGATCTGTGAAACAAAAAAATATACCTTGTCTGAAATGCTTGGTAGCATGTATTGAGTGCGCTAGAGAGAGTTAGGCAGTCTGAAACTACCTTGAAGAGACAACTTAAACGAGATGTAAAATGTCACCTATGCATTCAAAAAGATTGTGTTTATGGGGAAATAGTCTTTCTATAACAAGTGAAGATATCTGCTGTCGTTGTTAATATTAATTTTTGTTTAAAAAAAATATGACACAATATTTGCACTGTTTATAATTCAATCAATTACTAAATCAAATGAATGTCATATGCATAGTGGGACTCATGAATGTTTCACCACACACCCAATAATCTAGCTTTATGATAAAAATGATACAATTTGCGCAATAACTTCCCCCATTCCACTTTGATGATCACGAACAAAATCACAAATTACTTTTTGTCCCAAAGACATCGATCGCCCTGGAATCCCAGCCTGACTCCCATGTAAAACCTTCTCTAAGAGAGGTTTAATGCGATTACACAAAATTGTTGCATATAATTTATAATCAGTATTTAACAAGGTAATCGCCCTGTAATCATTGATATCGGTACTTTCGGTTTTCTTTGGTACAAGGACTACTATTCCTTCCCATTGAGACCTGCTTAATCTACCCTTATTGTTCATGCTATTTAATAACCGAATTAAAAACCCACGAAGCTCGCCCCAGAATTACAAATAAAATTCACATGGTAATCCGTCCAAACCCCAGCGATTTTCCTGTTTTCATATCCTGAAGGGTAGATCGTATCTCATCAGCTCCAATAGGCCCAATAGCACACAGTTGTTCATCCGTCGTTAACCGGCAAGATATCCATGACTGAACAACGTCCATGGCAACCGAACGTTCTCGACAACCGCTAAACGTGTTACGGTACACAATATCAGCATGCAATCAGTATTTGTAATTGTAGTACCCGTCGGGAAGGACTCAACTCAATCTCGTACTGTAAAACTCATGATATTTAAAGCCCGGCGGCGTAGATGTTGTTCACGTAAGACATATGCCGATGGCCGATCACCCCAAAGTACTTCATCAATACCAGCCGCAATGCGCTCCCCGTGGAACAACTGGTTTTGCAGATCCGATATTTCCTCTTTCAGTCCGGCAATGGTATCTACTGGATACTCTGCACGTGGCTCGTAACATGCATGCAATTGTTGTCGTAAATAGTGTAACTTCCCATAACGTAACTGTCTTGCTTCTTTACTCACCGCCCGAAAAAAAAATTAATAACAGGTTTACCTCTTAAGTCCCACCACTCTAGAATATCTACAACGCCTACCCCTTCGTTCCATAGATGAGACCACATCCCACCAAATAATATATGAACTTCTTCCTCTTTTAAAATACTAACATTCAATTTCCAAAACCGAGGTGCTATTTGCGGTAACCCAGTCCAAGAGAGACGTACCAACACCGCACGATGATTGGTAAAATGTTCATCACAAGTCCGGGCACTCCATATATCAATTGCACGGGCAACATAAATCCTATTGATTCGGGCCGCATAGCCTTGTCTTACAAAAGTGAAATCCACACCACCAACTACATACCTCCCACATCGTGCAAACCAACTCCCTGCAAAATATCACCCAGGATGCGCCTATAGCGCCTATAGCGTCCGTCTTGCTCCGTGTTTTTTCGTGTTTTTCGCGGTCTCCTTAACGTGCTAGAACTTTGAAACTGTGCCAGTGATCTTATAAGGTACATTCTCCAGTGCTCGCAACTAATCAGGCAGAAAACAGTTATACTGAATAAAAAAAACAAGAGAATTAGTGTGCAAGAACATAGTGCCATAATCCCAGAGGGAAACTTAAGTGCCGTGTGAAATAACAAAACAGAACGATTATTTGTCAGAGGAAGGAAAGTCTCCCTGAAAATATGGTGTAGATAGATCTGTATAGCGAATATATCAGTGGTGCCGTAGTACACATATAAGTTAATAGATGTTAAAGTGAAAACTAAGGTGGAAGTGTAGGCCTAACGAGTTTCGTGTTTGAAATCAATTGCCAGCGGCCGCCGGGTCCTTACCACGCAAGTCCGTGTATTGATAATTTTAAACTGTTAGTATACCTGACCAAAGTTTAGTGATTACATTGATATTAAAAAATTCTATGAAATACGAATAGGTGCACAATCTTGAGGAAATACGTAATTTGTCCAGCTGAAAAATACGATAAACAGTGTCGAGTTGTGAGTTGTCAGTGAACGATTTCAACAACATAAGTCCGTATATCTTCCAGTCATCATAGGAAAAAACAGCAGTGTTGTGGTGTAGAAAAAACAAAAACTAAACCCAGTAGAGTGAACCATAAATGCATAAAAACCCAGGTGTTAAACCGGGGTGAGGTTTACCAGAGAGCCAGAAGAAAACAGGGTGCCAGAGGTAAACCAGGGTGCCAGAGGTACGGCCGCCCATCACAGTAGGTGCTGCCAGAAGCACTGGTTTTTTTTCTCTAACACGCAAGTTATACTTTTGTATCATACTGATCATTATTACTCTGTTTAATAATCTTCCAATGGTCTGTCTCGCGTAACCCAAATAATCCCTACAGGATTCATTAAATAAGTGATACTGGATCTCGTCAGATCCAAGAAATAAGGGAACCATTGACCGGATTCAAAACTGGCATCCTCGACCGGATTCAATAAGCGGACGGAGTTTTAGGGGATGTTATCAAACACCCAAACAATAACAATAACAATAACTTAAAGTGGTAAGATTGTCCAAACACTTACAAATGCAAATAAAATAGATACGATACAAATAGACAGATCACCACTTCAGGGAAGCTATTTGTAGAATATACAGTAAAACAACCAACAAAATCAATCATGAAACCCTGTGTAGTATGCAACCGAACAAACAAACGTTCCACTGCATGGATTACATGCAACTTCTGTGGTAAATGCTTCCATGCCCCTTGTGTAGGCATTCAAGAATCTACTACACGAGATATTAAACAAGGGAAGTGTTTTTGGGTATGTCCAAATGAGACCGAACTGTGGAATAAAATCACATCGATATTAAGAGATGACAACACCAAATCGAACTTAATAAAAAACATGACAGCTTTCTGTAACAGTTGGGAAAGTAAAAAAAAATCTGGGCCAGATGGTGCTACCGCCCCTGGTACAGATGCTGAAATGATAGACAGTAACTGTAAGAATGGAGAAATAAATGATGGTGACCTGAAGAGGGACAGTAGCTCTAGTGAAATAAATGACGGGGAAACAGGTGTAGACAAGGACACACAAAAAACAGTGTTACAAACTAGCAACACCACAGTAGATAGTAAACAAGGGGATGCCCAGGGAAATACTGAAGATAAATTACCAGAAACAGTTGAAGGCTCCATTGTTAGCACTAGTAACGAAGACAGACACGAGACAGGAACACACCCACCAATGGGGAACACAGTCACAAAAAACCAGGGCAAACAGAAACCAGGCCTATGTGAATATTATGCACTTGGTATCTGCAGGCATGGCAAATCTGGGAAATCAGATGGGACATGCAATTATGATCACCCCAGAAAATGCCGTGCCCATATGAAAACAGGCAAATGCAACCTCCAGTCCTGTAAGTTTTTCCACCCTGAAATGTGCCACACATCAATTCAGGAAAGACAGTGCTATAACTTATATTGCCAGGCATACTACCTAAAGGGTACGAGGCGACACAGAACATCCAGACCATGGCAAAACCTGGGTAGCAACAGCCACTCCGGAGAGAGAGGTTTTTTAGTGACAGGAAGGGAAAAAAGCTGGCAGGAAATGACAGAAATTGTACACCAACTGCAATCATTTCTGGAGTGGAATCACAGTCAATGGCCTCCACTCCAATACAACAGTTATTAGTGCCAGGAAAAAAATACCCCCCCCCATACCACCAATACCTCCAATCCAACGACATTCATCTTTGCAAATATACAGGGTCTAAAGCCAGCAGCAAACAACAAGATACCTTACATTCGTGGACTGCTTACTGAGTCAAATGCTATGTTTGCGCTTTCACAGAGACCCACATAAGAGATCACTTGGACAATGAAATATGTATCCTGGGCTACAACCTATACAGGTGTGACAGAGTGAACAGGCAAAAAGGGGGGGTTGGCCTGTATATCACAGAGTCACTTATATGTTCAGAACTACTAAATGCCTCAAATGATGTAGTTGAAGTATTAGCACTAATGGTCGATAATCAAAACCTGGTCATCGTGGTTGTCTACAAGCCACCGGATGCAACGTCCCAACAATTCCAGGAACAGCTTCTGAAAATTGACCACTGTCTGGAAAACCTTCCAGCTCCTGCCCACAACATCTTGCTACTGGGGGATTTCAACCTCAGGCACCTAAAGTGGAGGAACATTGCAAACAATGTGGTAGCAGAGATAACACCAGGAGGCAGCTCAGATGAAAACTCGCACACGCATGAACTTTTAAATCTCTGCACCAAATTCACCTTAAACCAGCAAGATTAGAGAATACGCTGGACCTCATCTTCACCAACAATGATGATCTGATACGAAATGTCATCATATCAAAAACAATATACTCAGATCACAACATAATAGAGGTCCAGACATGCATGCGGGGAGCCCGAGATCAACAAAATGTGATCAGTCACGAGGGAGCCTTCTCCAAATTCAACTTCAATAACAAAAACATTAGGTGGGACCAAGTAAACCAAGTCCTAAATGATATAAACTGGGAAGATTGCCTAAGCATCACGGATCCTAACCTATGTCTAGAACAAATTAACTCTGTGGCACTTGAGGTTTGCTCAAGGCAAATTCCCTTAAGGAAAAGGAAGAGAAGATGCAAACTAGAAAGAGAGAGGTGTTTCCTATACAGGCGAAGGCAAAGAATAACGAAGTGGCTACAGGAGGCCAATATATCTGAAATACGAAGGGAGACACTAGTCAGAGAAATAGCAAACATCGAATTAAAACTAAAGGAATCTTACAGGAATCAAGAAACGCGGGAAGAACAAAAAGCCATAAATGAAATTGAAAGAAACCCAAAGTATTTCTTTTCTTATGCAAAATCAAAGTCGAGAACACCAACCAGTATTGGGCCCCTACTTAAACGGGATGGGTCATACACAGATGACAGCAAGGAAATGAGTGAGTTACTTAAGTCCCAGTATGACTCAGTTTTTAGCGAGCCGCTAACCAGACTGAAAATCGAAGACCTAAATGATTTTTTTATGAGAGTGCCACAGAACTTGACAGACGCATGCCTATCCGACATCACCCCCGACGCCAAATGACTTCGAAAAGGCAATAAATGACATGCCCATGCACTCCGCTTCAGGCCCAGACTCGTGGAACTCCGTGTTCATCAAGAACTGCAAGAAGCCCCTATCACGTGCTTTTAACATCCTATGGAGAGGGAGCATGGACACTGGGGTCGTCCCGCAGTTACTAAAAACAACAGACATAACCCCACTCCACAAAGGGGGCAGTAAAGTAATAGCAAAGAACTACAGACCAATAGCGCTAACGTCCAATATCATAAAAATCTTTGAAAGGGTTCTAAGAAGCAAGATCACCACTCATCTTGATACCCATCAATTGCACAACCCAGGGCAACATGGGTTTAGAGCAGGCCGCTCCTGTCTGTCCCAACTACTGGACCACTACAACAAGGTCCTGGATGCACTAGAAGACAAACAGAATGCAGATGTTATATACACAGACTTTGCAAAAGCCTTTGACAAGTGTGACCATGGTGTAATAGCACACAAAATGCGTGATAAAGGAATAACAGGAAAAGTTGGTAGATGAATCTATTTCCTAACAAGTAGAACACAAAGAGTAGTAGTCAACAGAGTAAAGTCTGAGGCAGCTACTGTGAAAAGCTCTGTTCCACAAGGCACAGTACTCGCTCCCATCCTGTTCCTCATCCTCCTATCGGACATAGACAGGGATATAAGCCACAGTGCCGTGTCTTCCTTTGCAGATGACACCCGAATCTGTATGACAGTGTCCACCGTTGAAGACACTGCAAGACTCCAAGCAGACATAAACCAAATCTTTAAATGGGCTGCAGAAAACAATATGAAGTTCAATGATGAGAAATTTCAATTACTCAGATACGGAAAACGTGAAGAAATTAAAATCTCATCTGAGTACAAGACAAATTCCAACCACACAATAGAGCGAAAAACTAATGTCAAAGACCTGGGAGTGGTCATGTCAGAGGATCTCACCTTCAAGGACCATAACACCGTAGCAATTGCATCTGCTAGAAAAATGACAGGATGGATAATGAGAACCTTCAAAACCAGGGATGCTAAGCCCATGTTGACACTTTACAGATAGCTTGTTCTATCTAGGCTGGAATATTGCTGCACACTAACTGCACCTTTCAAGGCGGGTGAAATTGCTGACCTTGAAAATGTGCAGAGAACCTATACCGCACGCATAACTGCAATAAACCACCTCAATTACTGGGAACGCTTGAAGTTCCTAAACCTGTACTCTCTAGAATGCAGGCGGTAGAGATACATTATTATATACACATGGAAAATTCTCGAGGGATTAGTACCAAACTTGCACACGAACATCACTCCCTACGAAAGCAAAAGACTCGGCAGGCGATGTAACGTCCCCCCAATGAAGAGCAGGGGTGCCACTAGCACGTTGAGGGACAACACAATAAGTGTCGGGGGCCCAAGACTGTTCAACTGCCTCCCAGCATACATCAGGGGGATTACAAACAGACCCCTGGCTTTCTTCAAGCAGGCACTGGACAGGCACCTAAAGTCGGTACATGACCAGCCAGGCTGTGGTTCGTACGTTGGACTGCGTGCGGCCAGCAGTAACAGCCTGGTTGATCAGGCTCTGGTCCAACATGAGGCTTGGTCACAGACTGGTTCGCAGGGGCGTTGACCCCTGCAATTCTCTCCAGGTAAACTCCAGGTAAAAGCTGGGAATAAAAGCCACTACCCCACGGTTCTACATCCCATCGTCGCGTCACACAATTTCATTCACCACCCACATTAGCCACCATGCGTAGTGACCGGAAATAATACTGCCACTCCACCTTTCAATCACGGACTATTCACACCAAAAACATCATACCCTCGTATCCTCAATTCGCTCACATCCCGATGCATTACCCCTCTGAAGAGCAGTGCTGAGTCGCTGGAACAGAAAACTAGCTGCCCTGGGATCCCTAGTTACCCTGTTGAGCCTTTTGCCCAGCTCCTTCAGGAACTTAGATGCACTCTTTCCCCACGAGCCTATGGGAACAAACATATAATGATGGGCAAGTTCTCCATATTTTCTCGACTTTTGGGACTCCCTGAAGGTGGCAGCTGCCCCTCCTTCCTTCCTGGTGTATTTGAGCTAGGTATCAGCGAAGGTAGATGCACATGTGTAGTCCCACACCATCTGCTTGCCGTCTGTCCAGGCTTGGAGGGTGATACCATCTGGACACTTTTGGCTGCCATCAGATCTGCATAGTTGGGGTGGCTCCCTTACTGCTGGGCATCCAGCTGTTGCGAGGCTCCTCTTGATAATGTTATTAACCTCTTCGTGTGTTGCTATCTTTCCCTCGGATTTACGACACACAAGACCATGGTACCCGAATCGGTCTGCTGCTTCACTGCCACAAATACACCTGTGTTTGGCGAGTTTGGGGCGGCAAGTCAAAGGGCAACTCCAATGCGGATGGTCTGTGTCGAGGCGTGTGCCAAGGCTGGAATTAGAAATAGCCAACAGAAAGTCCCCTGCATGATGAGCTCTCACTGCCAGGAGGCGGGCTCTATCCTTCCCTGACACACTCTGAAGCATTGCTGAGGCTATATTCTCTACTATTGGGCCATCCCAGTGCGACTGTTTTTAGTTGTTGGGGGGAGCAGGCCTGGTTTCAGAGCCCGTTAGATTATCCCAGATCCTGGCTCCGTCGACGAACTTTTGGTCATGGATTCCAATCTTTTCCCTAAGATGTTCAGGGAGAATCGCTGCTACAAGCCCTCTGGATGCAATGCATGAAGACAGGAAAGCAGGTAGAGCAATCTGTAATGACTTGCGGACGCCAATGCCTCCTAGTCTGACTGGGAGTGTAGCTTGGTCCCACTGCTCATCTTCTAGAGTAAGGTTAAGTACTTTAGTAAAGATCTGCCTCAGGATACTGTGATATTCGTGCAGTATAGGGTTATCATATGAAGGAGCACATCTTAGGAAATATGTCAACCTGGGCAGACTCAGACATTTTGTGAGAAGGTTCAAGGCATCATGGGTGTCAAGATTGCCTATTCGTTGTTCCATTCTCCTCAATTCTTCCAGTTTCTTCCTGAGAATTGTGTCAATGGCATCGCTTCCCAGAGGTGCTCCAAGCAAGACACTATTTGTAGGAGCAATGACTGTTGCTCCTAATAGTTTTGATATCACTGAATCTATCACTTGTTGATTGACTGAGATGATTTCACATTTGGATGGATTCAGGATGAGACCCATTTCCTGTCCCCGTGACATCACCTATGTAAGACCATCTAGAAGGGACTCCTAGTGTGCCATCATCCAGGAACCAGATGTTTAACTCACTGGTCAGTCTGACTGTGATTTCCCAAACTGCTATACAGAAGAGAAATGGTGCGAGAGGGTCCCCTTGCTGGACACCCTCTGATGATGTGATTTCATGCTCTCCGAACAGGAGCATTGATTCCTTGCTATATCCAGCTGAAACAAAAGAGAAGAGACCTGGGAAATGTTCTTGTATAGCTGCTAATACCACGTCTCTTTTCAGGAGATTAAATGCATTCTTGAAATCTAATTTAACCACTGCATTGTCCTCAGGCAGGTTGTCGATATACGCCCTTGTTGCATGAACTGCTGCTTCACTTCCTTGAGAGACCCCAAAGCCAAGCTGGTTTGGTTGAAGCATGACGGCCGCCTCTGCGCGAATTCTTCGGACAGCAGCTGTAGAAACGAGGTGGCGAAACGTGTTGCCCACTGTGATTGGCCTAATTCCTCCATCCTTCTTTTTAAGGGCACAAAGTGATGCTCCAAAAAAAGAAAGGTTTAATTTCGTCAGGAATCAGACCAGCCAAGGAATTGTTGACGAACCTTGTGATCTCTGACAGCAGTGTGTCTGCAATCTCTCAATAACTGGATTAACCATTTCCTTTAAATGCTGTGGCCTTATTCCAGTGTAACCCCCAGCAGAGCCGGACGGGAATGACATTATTGCTTTGTAAATGTTCGAGTCTTGCACAATCAGTGGTTCCACAGTGGGGAGAGAGGTGCTGGAACTGTTGGTGCCCCTGGCAGGGTGCTTTCCTCTAAGTGCTTCAGCAGTGTCAGCATCCCTGGGGGCAACTGTATCTGTATATATATATATATATATATATATATATATATATATATATATATATATATATATATATATATATATATATATATATATATATATATATCAAATGTGTGTTCTAAGGTTTTTAATTGAGTTTAAATCTTATCGACTACACAACTGGTCCTTATGGCTACATGTAACCTACTCACCACTAGCTAAAAATACTTTAAGCCCTAATTAGTTAAAACAAATTCAAAGTAAATATACAATGAGAAATGTACATATCTCTGTGTTTTATATTATCATCGTTGGGAAACACCAAAGTAATAACTGGAAACTTTTTATTCAGACAACGTTCAAGTTACAACTGGAACGTTTTAAAGTTTTGTAGATTATAGCTGGTGGCAGCACATTATATAGGCGGGGCACAGAAACTTATATTACATTCAGATGTTAACACAAGAAAAATAAGCATAGAATAGAGACAATGCACTACGATTGCTTTAAGTTATAGAAATAATAGTTGATAGTTCTCAGTGGTGTCTATTTTTTAATATCTGTATTGCCAGGTATTTTGGCTGTTGAATTATGTTGAATGTTCTGATTAAAGAAGTTTCATTACAGTTCCTCTTGTATTTTCCCCTTTATATAACTGTCGGTTTCACCCATAAATAGTATCACATACACTGCTAGGAATTTCGTGGTATAATTTGTACGCTTAGTAAGGCCACGGATAATAGATGATGTTACGACGGCCATTATCTATCGGCATGACCCAAAAACCTTGTGTTCTGTGGGAAATGCTTTGAGTTGAAGCTGTTTCGCTGCTTCCCTATTATAATTTGTACTATAATCCCATTGTACATTGTATATCATTGTACATTGTATATCATTGTACATTGTATATCATTGTACATTGTATATCATTGCACATTGTATATCATTGTACATTGTATATCATTGTACATTGTATATCATTGTACATTGTATATCATTGTACATTGTATATCATTGTACATTGTATATCATTGTACATTGTATATCATTGTACATTGTATATCATTGTACATTGTATATCATTGTACATTGTATATCATTGTACATTGTATATCATTGTACATTGTATATCATTGTACATTGTATATCATTGTACATTGTATATCATTGTACATTGTATATCATTGTACATTGTATATCATTGTACATTGTATATCATTGTACATTGTATATCATTGTACATTGTATATCATTGCACATTGTATATCATTGTACATTGTATATCATTGTACATTGTATATCATTGTACATTGTATATCATTGTACATTGTATATCATTGTACATTGTATATCATTGTATATTGTATATCATTGTACATTGTATATCATTGTACATTGTATATCATTGTACATTGTATATCATTCCCGAAGCTGACGGACGCACAGTCAGTTTCGTTTTATCTGTTATTTATTTTATTTTTGTTTTGAAATTCTTTGATTTTGTGCACTAGATATTACATTTACTTAATATAAAACGTATATTACTGGAATGCTCTGCAGGACTGCAATAGTAACTGATTGTGAAATTAAAGAATCTGTATTTTTATACTATTCAGAGAGGAAGATCCAGCTTTATTAGTGGTCAACACAATAAGGTTTAACTTATGTTCTGGTTTTACTCACCTTCTTTCAGACTGACCGGCCCAAGAAGGTAACATGGCCGCCTCTCCTCTGTCACTTCTGTGCATTACTGTATTTTGTTTAGATGCGTTATAGCGTTAGTGTTGTGTGTGTGTGAATGACGTTTTAGCTACACTAATATTGTGGTAAGCATCTAGGAGTTTTATTCGCACCGGCGTCCCTTCTCTTTCTGAGTTAATTGAAGTTTGTCTTTGACCCTGAGTGGACGAGCTGTTGTCTCCTTTTCTTCACTTCTAAGAGTTCTTTCTAGGTGTTGTTTATCCTGTTTGTGAGAGTGTGATCTTGTGTATTTACCTCATATGTACCTTAGGATGTTTTTAGCTGTCTTTTAGATTGTTGCAAAATATCCCTGTCATGATATCTTGCAGTTGGAAGTCTGGCTGAATATATTCCATGTTGATGTTTATCTGTCCAATATCACGACTGGGGCGCATCCTAATTACTCTGCTTAACATTGTACTTTTGACTATGCTGTTCCATGTTTACTACTGTTTCACAAAGTCGTATCTATCTAAGATATGTTATTTAAGATGTGGTGAATATGTGGATAATGTTATGAGCCTAATTAGGAAGCTCTAATTAGGCTCATAACATATTTATTTAGATTTTTAAGAGTGTAATGTAATTTATTAATTTAATATTTATCTTAGCAGTTTTTTACATACCGAAGCTGATATACAAATTGTCAAATATATCTATTTCACTTATTAAAATGTTCTATGTATTTTTTCTCACACTTTAAGATAGGTACTAGGTTGATATGTTTTCAATGTAAGTGTGCCGCAGGGCGTTGCTTAGCAACGAAGATCATATTGTAGCCTCTACTGAAGCTTAATATTGGTGGGAGTCGTGTAAGTTCTGATTGGCTGACTCTCAGTTTAGGAGATTTACTGAGTTCTCATTTGCTGACCATGTAGCACTCTGGTGAAATAAAGAATGTGGTTGGCTTACCAAACAGTAGGTACTCAACAGTGCCGGATTTACACGAAGAGAGGCCCTAGGTTGTTTCACTTGTGAGGTCCCTCAGAGTGAGGTCCCTCACAGTGAGGTCCCTCACAGTGAGGTCCCTCACAGTTAGGTCCCTCACAGTTAGGTCCCTCACAGTGAGGTCCCTCAGAGTGAGGTCCCTCACAGTGAGGTCCCTCACAGTCCCCCATCCTCACCACTAGAAGATGGAAGACAGTTTTAAACAAAATTCAATGAATTCGAGGATGGTGACGGGTGTTTAAAATTCTGCAATTCACAATTCCTTCTCTAAAGGACTTAAGATGTTATTGTTAAATACCGCAGTGATTGATTGAAAAAACATAAATGTTAAAATTAACACTGAAGAAATTTTACAATAACTGAACTTTGTAAGCAGGAATAAGCAGGAATTTTCAGGAAAATGAGATTGTAAGTTTACTGTTATTTTCTATAAAAAACATAGTATATTCTTTTACAATACATATTAAACAATAAAGTAACTGCAATCATCAAATACACTTAAGATTAAAAAAGTTTATTTTTGTCTTCCTCATAGTAAAATCATCCAAATAGTTCATCAATTTTTTTTGGTTTAAGTTTGTCACTTGCAATGTATAGAATGTTCAGTGCGTAGGACCTCTCTTGATAAATTTTTAATTAATTTAAGGCTTGGAAAAGACCTCTCTCCCGACTAGTTAGTGACCATTAAGCTAAGAAATAACCACAAGATTGCTTCCTCATTAGGGAAGGTCATCTGAATTTTTTCCTTGTATATAATTTGATAAAGGTCTGAATGAGACAGTAACTGTTCTTTTGTAGGCCTATGGCTTTGTCTCAAGTACAAGTGAAAGTGCAAAAGTTCATCAGTAAGTTTCAGGTCAACATCTGGGTTATGCTGCCATCAACACTTCAACACCTTGATGAATTTCTTGCTTAGAGGTTGTCAGATTAGCAAGACAGGAAAACATTGGTGCAACATTAATGTACACAGGAGCTCTTCTTAAATTGGTTTCAAGTGCATCTAGTATAAGAATAAATGATTTTATTCTAAACTTATCTCTTGAAGAGATTTGATCTACGGCATCGGGACCAAGTTCACTTCCGTCATTTCTTTGCCGTTTCCTTACTCTTTGTCTCCTTGTGACAGTTGTATAGTTAACATTTGGTAAGGTGACTTTTGCTTGTTGCACAAGCTTATCAAAACCCTCTCCAATTTTGCTTAAAAATCCTGAAGTGCTCAAGTACTCATTAACAGTTCAGGTTTCTGAATGGCTTTGCTGACCTTCTGAAAATGACCTTGACACGGGTCCAAAAACGAAGCATAAACACAAATTCCAGTTGTTCCATTTTCTGCAAAAGATTGTTAGCTTAAAGCCTGGTATCAGCCTTCTCATTAACATCAGAGTACAAATGACTGAGGCCTCAGTGATAGCACTGTAAGTTTACAAAACAGCTTCTGTGGCTTTTGCTTGTGTCTTCCACCTAAAGTCTGACAAATATTTAGGCACTTTTGACTGAGGTTGCAAAAATGATTTTAGAACTGTCCATCTTCTTGTGGAGGATGAAAAGTAGATACAAAACTCTTTTGATAATGCCAAAATAGTTCACTGCATCAAGGCAGCAATCAACTGCCGAACGACCCACCAAATTTAAAGTGACCAGCGCATGGAATAATTCTTTAAATATTTTTTTGATGATTTTTGCCTGCATACCGTTGTACCTACCAGCCATGTTGGCAGCATTGTATTTACACTGCTCTCGGCATTTTCTAAAGTGAATTTCAAGTACAGTAGTGAGATACTTCAACACTAAATCGGTCATGCTTTCTCCTGAGTGGTGTTTTAGTTCAAGGAAAGTTAAAAACTCTCACTTGGTAAACTGTCTTCAGGTGATACATATCTGATAATTAAAGTCAACTGATCTGCACGTGAAATGTCAGAGATGGAATCTTCTGACAACCTGAAATATCCGGCCTTTTTCACCTCAACCAGAATTGTGGCCTTAACTTTTTTTTTTTTTTTAATTGAGTTGAATTATTTCCTCACACACAGTTTTTGACATATAAGAGGGATTTCCTGATCCGGAATTTCCATTCAGATCAGATTGTTCTACTAGTTCTAAAAGACCAAGATAACTGCCGTTATTTGGTGATCCAAATTTTTCACTTGTTGCTTCTGTCAGTGACTGATGCAAGAAAGCTGTGATTGGTCTTACCTTCTTTACAATATCATTTTCAAATCACTTTCTCTTGTGCTTCCTAACACAACTTTCACTTTCACTTCAGTGAGGAAAAAAATGAGTTTTTTTCTGTATAGAATTAAAAATTATAGAATTAAAAATTATATTGCAAAATCTGAATCAAATCTACTTCCAAAAACCGTTTACAAAATGAGTATGTTTTTTCCTATGGTTAAGAAAGACGGTACAAACCAGCGTAGTTTTATTACTAACCTGACTGATGAAAACATCAACGTCCTCAGCGGCTCCGCTGATGCTCACACAGCTGTGTTTTCAACTGATCTTTCTCACTGCTTTCCTGGAAGGTCAAAATCAATACAGAAATCAATGATAATGTCCAGTTATTGGCTTAAGACATTATTATTCTGAAATGGAATGTAAGGAGCATTACTGAAGGGTTGTTAAGAGACTACAGTGCGTTATAACAGTATGTGTAAGAAAAGCCTATGACAGTGTCAAAAATATTATACACCTTGGCCGGAGGCCCCCTAGATTCTGAGGCTCCAGGCTTCAGCCTGCCAACTCTATAGGTAAATCCGGCACTGGTACTCAGACACTGAGGTAGGTACATGTACTTCTGGAGGTTCAGGAACAGCCGGCTTTGAAATTATATATTTTGTCATATTTTTTTTTTTTAATAATTGCATTAATGTTAAGCCAAATTACTCCTCAGTGGAAAATAACTTCATTTCTTAATTATTGTACATGTGGTTTATTAACAGGACGTTGTGAGCTTATTCTCAGTCATTAAGTAATGTGCTTTGCCTATTTACCAGGTTGTTAATTTACTATTTAACATGACATTTTCTTAATTTGATTGTTAATAAATATATTCCACCACCTAAGTGTATTTATTTATTATACAACATTTCCCTGTGAGTATTTAAACTAATGTCATATATGCATTCTTTAATATTTCATTCATTCATTCAGAGACTCACAGGTAAGGACCCACTAGGGGCGAGGGGGAAGTGGGGACAGACGAAGAATAGCCAGTGAGAGGAAGGTCATAGAGAGGACAATCTTTGTGTATTTTGAATCAACAGAGGTTTATTATCTATTATGAGTATGGTCATTTTATTTCTTTTTGGGGATAATGAGGACTATGTATATTTTCAGCGGAGTACATTCTTAAATGTCATTTGATTGAATTTCATCCTGACAACTGATAATATTAATTATAAATTAATAATGGGTTTTTCTATTTTATTTGGATTTTAACATTAAATGTATTTTTACATTTACATTTTATATTTATTGTGCTTTTATGCCCTACCTTAAATTTCCATTATTATGCAAAAAATCAGGAGAGATTAAACTGATGATTGTAGCCATTTATGTCTTATCTTTCATCATCGCAACAACCCCCCTCCCTCCCCTAAAACTTCTCTCTTATGATCGGCTGCCCACAACAGACGTCTTATTTTCATTGCAACAGTCAATAAGTATCTCTTTACCGACTTTCTGGCAGTTCTGACAACTTCAAAGAGTCTTCGACAGATAGTTGAAGAATCAACATTTACACCAGCTGAAGCCAAATCTCTGTAGCTTTTTGATGGTTATCTTAGGATCCTTCACACTATTTCTTATGATAACCTTGTCATTGTGAGGTGTTATCTTGCGTTTTCTTCTACATCTTCCTCGACGCAGCGCTCAACAATCACCAGCAGTTGACTTTGCTAGGCTCAAATTTTTGTCGATCTGTCTGATACTCAAATCATCATGTTTTCTAAGAGCTACAACATTTTCACGCTTCTTAGGTGTAACATCAGTAATAAATTTCAGCCGTAATTATGACTTGAAGGGGAGAATTTAGTGAAACCATATTCACTCACACACCATGCTTGCAGGAATAACCTGACAAAACAACAGCTATTGTAGCATCGACGAGAGTCGCAGGGTAACACCACAGGTGGATGGTTCCCAGAAGTCGGTAGCAAACTCTTCCGAAAAAAAAAAGATCTCAAACTATATTAATTAAGCCGGGGACTAAAACATAAGATTTAATCACAAATTACTCCTGTCCCAATTAATTTGCACATTACTGTATATGCCGTCACTAAACGTCTAACACACGCAGGTGGCATAACCAGCCAGCAATACACTTACAAACCATTATAACCAGTAGCAATGCAAGCAATGTAAGTATTCCTGCAGCACAAGAAAGCAACGCAAATGCAGTGCAGAGGACACAATGGCTCCCGGATAGGCTTTCATATTAGAAACACAGGTGGTAATTTTAATGGCCTGTAGCACCTGGTCTTAAACTAAGTCAGCTAAACAAGGCAAAACAAGAAGAAGGCAGATACAGCATGTTTGGATTCTTTTCCCATGCATTCCTTCACCACTTATTTACAATATGTACAGTGTTAATAGATTAACATATCTGAGTATGTAATGGTACAACTAAGAACCACTGAAAAGCATGAGTGGAAACGACCAGTGTTAGTGAAAATGAACCACCCAGCCAGGTGGGCAGGTGCGACACTACCTTGGCTGAAGTGGCCAAGTGGCTTGAAGTGGACAATAAGAGCAGCAGTGGGGACCAAGAACTGCTACTCTCTGAACTGCCAGTTCACTTGTCAAGAGAACATGCTAAATGATTGTGTGATAAACTTTGAATAAAATGTAAATTACTAAGTTGAGGCTGGAATGCCTGACAAGTCAGGCTTATTAGGAGGTAATTTGACAGTAGTGACTTAACCTCTACTTTAAAAATAGGAATTACATCTCCCATATTTCACATCATCTCATACACTACAACTGTCCGAACAGATATATTACAAAAGATAATTAACGGTTTACATAATTCCATTCTGCACTCTTTAAGAGCCCTTGCTCTTTAAGAGCCCTTGCTCTTAAAGAGTGCAGAACTTATTTTGTTCCCTCGGTCAGTCTATGTGATTAATATATCCCTAGTGACTTGATTCTTTCTACATTATTTATTTTCTTCCGGCGTATAGTAATAATTAATTACTGGGATATTGTCTGTATCTTCTTTGGAGAAGAACGATAAGAAATAATTGTTAAAAATCGGAGGACATTTCTTTCTGGTTACCAGTAAGCTGTCAAGAGTTAGCTTTACATGGACTAAACTTTTCTCTTAGTTCTATAAACTTGAAAAAAATAAACTTTTGATTTAGTTTTCATATTATTGCAAACTTAAATTTCATAGTCTAGTTAGGCTTTCTTTTCTCTTTTTCAACATCACTTTTAATATGAATATATTGATTCATGAGATGACCCTCACCTATTTTGATACGCCAATAAATTTCTTGCTTCTCTCCTAATAGATGTTTGAGCCTCCATTTTATCATTCCGGATTATTTTATTTGATGTTATTTCTCGGTAAGGAACAGATGTTCTTCGGGCAGCGTTTACAGTTTCGAGAAAAAAGTCATTGATAGTTCTCTTCGTTTCCCGATGCACACATGATGGGTGTTCTGTGAGCCCATTATAATGCTAACTGAAAGTCTGGGATCTTTACTGAATTATCTTTATTTTCATTTTTCCATTCAAATCTAAATGCAAACAATTTGTGGTCGCTCATGCCAAGTTCCTCTGTAATCATAAGATTATTAACAAGGTTTTCATGTTTTGCCAGAACTGAATCAAGTAAGTTATTTTCCCTCGTTGGTTCTGTCTCAAACTGTTTTAAGAAACAGTCTTAAATTTTCTCTAGGAAGTCGCTTGACTCAAGATTTCCCGTCAAGGAATTTTACTCATTTTAACTAAAGTGAAAATCCCTTAAAATAACTACGTTATTGTGCGTTGTAGCCTTAACAGTTTCCTTCCTGATCAATCTCCCTTGGTCCCTGTTTAAGTTTGGGGAAGACTGTATGTGACGCCCAAAATCCATTTTTTATGCCCCTCCAATACTTTTACCCAGACAGACTCTGTGTGTGTTTTTTTTTCATCCTTTTACCCGTTTTTATGCAGCAATTCAAGTGTTGTCAGTCATACAGTGCCATCCCACCTCCATTTCCGTTATTTCTATCAATGTGGAACAGCTTAAACCCTGAAAGTGGTATTCAACATTCATGTTCCGATTCTTATTAAACAACGTCTTAGTTATGTCAAATACGTCATTGTTACCCGCACTTATAACTAATCTCAACTCATCCATCTTGTTTCTAGTGCTACGACTATTTGTATAATATATACTGAAAAACTCTCTCTTCTCTTTCCTTTTCCTGCTCACCTCATTTCCTCCACTAGCTCTGCTGCCGTCCTTATCACCTAGTGCCACTGACTTGCCAATATTCACCAATAACCCTACCTCATTTTGCCTATAACTGGTATCTCCAAAACACACAATATCGTTGTTCATTATTGCTGTACCATATTTCATTACTTTCCACAAAACCCATACCTCTACATATTCCAAGTTTAAAGCCCAAATAGCTCCCTCCACTGAGCTAGCTAATGTCCTTTCCCCAGCCCTAAACAAAATTAACACCATCCATGGCATAAATATCATTTCTGTCGTAAAAGTAGTCCCAGTTATTTATGAATTGCAATTCAATATCTTTACACTGTTTGTCAAGCCAGCAATTAATACCAATTGTTCTGTCCAATCATTCACTTCCAATCCTCTTCATGGAAAAATGCCACATATTACAGGGTACCCTCCCATCTTCCTAATCATGTCTCTTGCTGTCCTTTTTTCTGCTAACCAAATCTTCACTTCTATACACACACAACCCGCACATATAAAAGAGAGGAGCTTACCGACATCATCATCAGTGGTCAGTGGTCACGAGTGGTCGCAGTCCCTGAGTGCTTTGGGAATTAGTGTGAGGGTTAATCATGGCTAGCTGCTGCAGTGTTTTAAAACGTGAGGTTGGAGTGCTGAAGGAGGAGGTCCTGCTTCTCCAGGAGGAATTTAGGAGGCTGAAGGTTCACCTCAATGGGTTTGGAAGTGAGGGTGAGGTCCTGCTTCTCCAGGAGGAAATTAGGAGGCTGAAGGTTCACCTCAATGGTTTTGGAAGAGAGGGTGAGGTGGCTGCAGTTCTGGAGAGGAATAGGGATACCAGTAGTGAGGTGCAGTCTGCCACTCCCTGCGAGGAGGGTGAAGGGGGGAAGGAAGAAAAGGCTACCAGGAGTGAGGTGCAGTCCAGCACCTGCTACAAATGGCGAGTGGTTCCCAGTAAAGGCAGGAACATCAAAATAAGGAAGGTTAAGCGAGAAGACTTGAAGGTAGGAAATCGCTTCTCTGTTCTTCAGGATGAGTGTACTCTAGTGGCCAGTGAAGGTAAAGGTACTACTTCCCCAAGTGAAGGTAAAGGTACTACTTCCCCAAGTGAAGGTAAAGGTACTACTTCCCAAGTGAAGGTAAAGGTACTACTTCCCTTGCTAATAGAGGTAAGCGAATTCTTGTAGTAGGTGACTCACAGGTAAGATATATGGACCGTGTTTTCTGTAATAGGAATAAAAAGGTGAAAGAGAGGGTGTGCTTCCTGGAGCTGGTGTTGGAGACATAGTCAACAGGTTGGATAATATCATGTCAGGTAATGGGAACAAGCCCATTATCTGTCTCAGTGCTGGTGGAAATGATATTGGGAAGGGTAGGAGAGAAGAGCTGCTAGATAAGTACAGGTCAGCTATAGAGCTAATTAAGTCCAAGGGAGGGGTCCCAATCATATGTAGCATCTTGCCTAGAAGGGGAGTGGGAAATGAATGGTTGTCTAGGGCAATTGGTGCAAATTGCTGGCTAGACAGATACTGCAAGGAACTTGCAATCCCATTCATTGACAACTGGGACAACTTTTATGGCAAACATGATATGTATGCAAGGGATGGGGTACATCTCTCTGGTACAGGGGTGGAAGCACTTGCCAACTCGATCGAGAGGGCCATTGCTGACATGCCTAGGATTTTAAACTGATAGAAGATAGAGGTATGAGTGTGTGTGGGAAACAGTCAGTTAGCAACACTAGGGCTGAAAACAGTAAGTGTATAAAAGAAATTCATCATAAAGTTACAAATAAAGACAATGGATCAGGTCAGCAAACAAAGGGAGACAGTAGAGGGAAACAAGAGACTAGCTCCCTTAAGGTTTACTATACTAATAGCAGGAGTTTAAGAAATAAGATAGATGAGTTAAGATTAATTGCAAGTGCAGGAAACATAGATATTATTGCTATAACAGAGACCTGGCTCAATCTGAAAGATAGAGAGTTGCCTTCTGAATGTCACATACAAGGCTATAAATTATTCCACACTGATAGGGTCAACAGGAAGGGTGGTGGAGTAGCGATGTACATCAGAGACAATTTAAATTGTTGTGTTAGACAAGATATAAAATTAGAAGCGTCAGCCACTGAATCTGTTTGGTTACAGCTTCTTGAGGGCCGTGTAAAACTTATCTTGGGTGTGATTTACAGGCCCCCAAATCTTGATAGGGAGTGCAGTAAACTTCTATGGGATGAAATTCGTAAGGCATCTACATATGAAAATGTTGTGCTAATGGGAGATTTCAACTTTAGACAAATTGACTGGAGCAATTTGACAGGAAATTTAGAGTCAAGTGACTTTCTTGATACGATTCAGGATTGTTTTTTGAGACAGTTGGTGACAGAACCAACTAGAGGAAATAACCTGCTAGACTTGGTTCTTGCCAGCAGGGAATCGCTAGTTAATAATCTTGAGGTTAATGATGAGCTTGGGGAAAGTGATCACAAATCACTCAGTTTTAATATATCATGGAATTATCCTAATAATGACAATCAAGTCTCTGTCCCTGACTTCCGCCTAGCTGATTTTGTAGGACTGAGAAATTACCTGGGTAGGCTGAACTGGAATGACCTGACAGTGGGTCAGGTAGGTGGTGATTGCCAATATGACGTTTTCCAGAGAAAAGTTCTAGCTGCTCAGACAACTTATGTTCCTAATAGGGAAATCAGATCAAACAAAAATGATCCTAAATGGATGAACAATAGATTAAAACATCTCATTGGTCAAAAGAGAGGCATATATAGGCGAATCAAAAGAGGAGAGGGGCAATTAAGTAATCAATATATTCAGTTAAAGAGAGAAATAAAAAAAGGAATAAGAAAAGCAAAAAGAGACTATGAGATTAAAGTTGCAAGAGAATCGAAGACTAACCCAAAAGGATTTTTTCAGGTATACAGAAGTAAGATTAGGGACAAGATAGGCCCACTCAAAAGTTACTCAGGTCAGCTCACCGTCAGTGATAAGGAAATGTGCAGAATTTTTAACACTTACTTCCTCTCAGTTTTTACACAGGAAGATACCAGCGATATTCCAGAAATAATACATTATGTAGAACAGGATGATAGTAAACTATGCATGATTAGGGTCACAAGTGACATGGTCCTTAGACAAATAGATAAATTAAAACCTAACAAATCCCCAGGCCCTGATGAACTGTATGCAAGGGTTCTAAAGGAATGTAAAGAGGAGCTTAGCAAACCTATGGCTAATCTTTTCAACATATCACTGCAAACTGGCATGGTGCCAGATAAGTGGAAAATTGCAAATGTAATACCTATTTTCAAAGCAGGAGACAGGTCCTTAGCTTCGAACTATAGACCAATAAGCCTAACCTCCATAGTGGGAAAATTTATGGAATCAATAATAGCCGAGGCAATTCGTAGCCATCTTGAAAAGCATAAATTAATCAATGAATCTCAGCACGGTTTTACAAAAGGGCGTTCCTGCCTTACAAATTTAATAACTTTTTTCACTAAGGTAGTTGAGGAGGTAGATCATGGTAATGAATATGATGTTGTGTATATGGACTTCAGTAAGGCTTTTGATAGAGTCCCACATCAGAGACTATTGAGGAAAATTAAGGCACACGGAATAGGAGGAGAAATTTTTTCCTGGATAGAGGCATGGTTGACAAATAGGCAGCAGAGAGTTTGCATAAATGGGGAGAAATCAGAGTGGGGAAGTGTCAAAAGCGGTGTTCCATAGGGGTCAGTATTGGGCCCCTTGTTGTTCACAATCTACATAAACGACATAGATGAGGGAATAAATAGCGACATAAGCAAGTTTGCCGATGACACCAAAATAGGCCGTCCAATTCATTCAAATGAGGACATTAGAGCACTCCAGGAAGATTTGAATAGACTGATGCAGTGGTCGGAGAAGTGGCAGATGCAGTTTAATATAGATAAATGCAAAGTTCTAAATATTGGACAGGACAATAACCATGCCACATATAAACTAAATAATGTAGATCTTAATACTACTGATTGCGAAAAGGATTTAGGAGTTCTGGTTAGCAGTAATCTAAAACCAAGACAGCAGTGCATAAGTGTTCGCAATAAAGCTAACAGAATCCTTGGCTTCATATCAAGAAGTATAAATAATAGAAGTCCTCAGGTTGTTCTTCAACTCTATATATCCTTGGTTAGGCCTCATCTAGATTATGCTGCACAGTTTTGGTCACCGTATTACAGAATGGATATAAATGCTCTGGAAAACGTACAAAGGAGGATGACTAAGTTGATCCCATGTATCAGAAATCTTCCCTATGAGGATAGACTGAGGGCCCTGAATCTGCACTCTCTAGAAAGGCGTAGAATTAGGGGGGATATGATTGAGGTGTATAAATGGAAAACAGGAATAAATAAAGGTGATGTAAATAGCGTGCTAAAAATATCTAGTATTGACAGGACTCGCAGCAATGGATTTAAGTTGGATAAATTCAGATTCAGGAAGGATATAGGAAAGCATTGGTTTGGTAATAGAGTTGTCGATGAGTGGAACAAACTCCCGAGTACAGTTATAGAGGCTAAAACGTTGTGTTGTTTTAAAAATAGGCTAGATAAATATATGAGTGGGTGCGGGTGGGTGTGAGTTGGACTTGACTAGTTTGTGCTACTAGGTCAGATGCCGTGCTCCTTCCTTAAGTGAATGTAACCTGACCTGGCTGGGTAGGGGGCATTGGCTTAAGCCGTTGGAGATTTGGACTTGCCTCGCATGGGCCAGTAGGCCTGCTTTAGTGTTCCTTCTTTCTTATGTTCTTATGTTCTTATGTTCTTGTGAGCTCCGGTGGTCTGGTGGCAAAAGCTCTCGCTTCACACGGCGAGGGCCTGGGTTCGATTCCCAGCCAGGGCAGAAACATTGGGCGTGTTTCTTTACACCTGTTGTCTATGTTCCCCTTCAGTAAAATGGGTACCTGGGTGTTAGTCGACTGGTTGAGTCGCATCCTGGGACACTGACCTAATATGCCCGAAATGCTCAGCATAACAAGGGACTTTCTATATAGTAGTATGTCACTGATGTCAGCTATGGTCTGTATACCTTTTACATGTACTTGTAGTAAATAAAGATATTATTATTATTATATGTTCTTATTTCCTCCAGCACTGAGGCAGATAATAGGATTGATCCCAAAGCAATTCATAATGCACTCAAGATGGATAACAATATCTGCCATACCATTCCCAGAAAGCAAACCCTTTATCTCACTGTCCCCACGGTGTCCAGTGGCTTAGTTGGAAGAACATTCATCTGACACACTAAGAGTCCATGGTTCAATTCTCGGCATGGGGGGAAACGTTGGGCATGTTTCCTTATTTTGCTGTCCCAGTTCACCTAGCAGATAGTAGGCACCTGGATCTTAGTCGACTGGTGTGGGTCACATCCTGGTGGACAAAACTGAAAGATCCCAGTGGACCCCAAGACTGGCGTTCTGACTTTCTTGTTTTATCCTGGGTGAAAACCCCTCAATATTAAAAATCTGAACTAATCTTATGTTTATCCTACCTTCCTTTAGGCAGTTCGTCTTATACTTCACATTCATCAGGCAGCACTGAGAACGATTTAGAGGTTTCCGCAGCAGTCTTCTGGATCTTCATTGTTTCCACCTCTCCATCTTTCCAGCCACTGTCCAGCTGAATCCTCTTGTTTTTCTCAGTCAGTCGCTGTATCTTTCGCCTGGCCTCCTCCAGCTGCTCATTAACCAGCATTTAGAGCTGCTTGATAGAGGACATCGTTGATTCAGTTACACAGACAGCTCACAATGTATGTCCTCACATGATACAAAGATAATCAACAGAGATAATCAATCCCATGTACTGACACGAGGCTAGTTCATTACTAAGGATGGTTTGGGTGTTGGAAAATTCGGTGCTTTGAATCATTTTATCATTATCGGGCTATTAGTCATTGAATATAATAAAGCATTAATTAGAATATTTTATAAGGGACTGAGGACACTTTTGATGGTACAACGGCCCTTTCAGACCGTCAATTCATCCTCATCAAAAGAAAATATAGAATAAATTATAAAATAAAATAAATAATTTATTGATAATATGGAAAAATATAATGTATTGATAATATAAAAATATAATTTATTGATAATATACAAGAATATAATTATATGGATAATATGCAAAAATATAATTTATTGATAATATGAAAAATATAATTTATTGATAATACGCAAAAATATAATTATATGGATAATATGCAAAAATATAATTATATAGCATGTAAAACAATCAAACATGAAATGTTCCTAACTGAACAAATAATGAAAAATAAAGTAAATAAATGAATTTCGTGAAGTTAAGCAAATACATTGACGGACAGATGGAATTCCGATGTGTGGATGTATGTGGCAATTAGCTCTCAGGATTCACGACGTGTGAACCAGAAACCTGTGTGAGACGATGTTGTCACGAGGAACCTGTGTGAGACGATGTTGTCACGAGGAACCTGTGTGAGACGATGTTGTCACGAGAAACCTGTGTGAGACGATGTTGTCACGAGAAACCTGTGTGAGACGATGTTGTCACGAGAAACCTGTGTGAGACGATGTTGTCACGAGAAACCTGTGTGAGACGATGTTGTCACGAGGAACCTGTGTGAGACGATGTTGTCACGAGGAACCTGTGTGAGACGATGTTGTCACGAGAAACCTGTGTGAGACGATGTTGTCACGAGGAACCTGTGTGAGACGATGTTGTCACGAGGAACCTGTGTGAGACGATGTTGTCACGAGGAACCTGTGTGAGACGATGTTGTCACGAGGAACCTGTGTGAGACGATGTTGTCACGAGGAACCTGTGTGAGACGATGTTGTCACGAGAAACCTGTGTGAGACGATGTTGTCACGAGGAACCTGTGTGAGACGATGTTGTCACGAGGAACCTGTGTGAGACGATGTTGTCACGAGGAACCTGTGTGAGACGATGTTGTCACGAGAAACCTGTGTGAGACGATGTTGTCACGAGAAACCTGTGTGAGACGATGTTGTCACGAGGAACCTGTGTAGACGATGTTGTCACGAGGAACCTGTGTGAGACGATGTTGTCACGAGGAACCTGTGTGAGACGATGTTGTCACGAGAAACCTGTGTGAGACGATGTTGTCACGAGAAACCTGTGTGAGACGATGTTGTCACGAGGAACCTGTGTGAGACGATGTTGTCACGAGAAACCTGTGTGAGACGATGTTGTCACGAGAAACCTGTGTGAGACGATGTTGTCACGAGGAACCTGTGTGAGACGATGTTGTCACGAGAAACCTGTGTGAGACGATGTTGTCACGAGAACCTGTGTGAGACGATGTTGTCACGAGAAACCTGTGTGAGACGATGTTGTCACGAGAAACCTGTGTGAGACGATGTTGTCACGAGGAACCTGTGTGAGACGATGTTGTCACGAGAACCTGTGTGAGACGATGTTGTCACGAGGAACCTGTGTGAGACGATGTTGTCACGAGAAACCTGTGTGAGACGATGTTGTCACGAGAAACCTGTGTGAAACGATGTTGTCACGAGGAACCTGTGTGAGACGATGTTGTCACGAGGAACCTGTGTGAGACGATGTTGTCACGAGAAACCTGTGTGAGACGATGTTGTCACGAGAAACCTGTGTGAGACGATGTTGTCAAGAGAAACCTGTGTGAGACGATTTGTCACGAGGAACCTGTGTGAGACGATGTTGTCACTGGTGGACGTGACTAATATAAACTTCAGCCTGACACTGAGAGTACAGACGCCAATATTTGATTCACAAATGTAAAATGCTGCGGCGCAATCGACGTAGGTTTGCTGCACAGTGTTGAAGGTGATCAATTACTGAGGTGAAGCGACACACTGCTGTGTTTATTTAAAGATGAGGTAAAGTTTCGATCTATTGCCTAGATCAAACTGCCGGCCTTGCCCCCTTGTGGAGTCACCCAATTCGATCATCCAGGCAACAAAGACAGAAGATAGAAGTTAAAACCCGGACAAGCAGTCATTCACATGATAGACAGAAGGCCTTTAAAATAAATGATTCCACTCTTGTCTAATGAACTTTTCCATCACATCTCTATTCTAATCAAAATTCTCTAGTTACACTTCCATGTCTCGGGAACAACACAAGACACCTTTTTGTTTTTTTAACATGGTCTGCGTGGTAATGGGAAGAATGGTATAGCTAGATCAAGCAGCCCAAGCACTGATTCATTTGTTCTGCGTTATGACTGAGGATCCCAAACTCACTAGTTCTGTTACCCTTAATTCCTAAGTGGACGGGCATTTAGACCATTGACAAATGTTTCCCAATTTAGCGCAGCACAAGGTAGTTAGAAAGAGAGTCACCATTTCAGGGTATGATTTTTTCTGTAAACTAGGCCTAGTCTCACCTTTTCTCCGTCGTCAGTTCTATGATTCACCTCATCTTTCACAGACCCATCTGCTGACACTTCCACTCCTAAATATCTGAATACATTCACCTCGTCCATACTCTCTCCAATCTGATATCCAATCTTTCGTTAAATATTTTTATTTGTTATCCTCAACACCTTACTCTTTCCTATATTCACTTTTAACTTTCTTCTACATACCTTACCAAACTCATGCACCAACCTCTTCAACTTCTCTTAAGAATCTCCCAAAAGCGCAGTGTCATTAGCAAAGAGCAAATGTGACAACTCCCACTTGTGTTAGATTCTTTATCTTTTAACCCCACACACCATGTATTTCTGTCAATGTATTCTGTCTATTAATAAAGCACTTATATAATATATATAGGGAGTGGTAGGAGAAGAAAATATTCAAACAGCTCCGGGGGGAACCTCGAGTTTTCCCTGAGGTACGTTTGTCTTCTCTCAGGATGAGAATCCCAAGTAAGTTCTAGAGGTGGTATCTCCTATATATATATATATATATATATATATATATATATATATATATATATATATATATATATATATATATATATATATATATATATATATATATATATATGTATATATATATATATATATATATATATATATATATATATATATATATATATATATATATAAACCTGATCTCTGGCCGACGGAGACTCGAACCTACGAACCTCATGACAAGGTATGCAGTATTGGACCAGTGTGGTACGGTCGGCAAAGCACTGCGTACCTTGTCATGAGGTTCGTAGGTTCGAGTCTCCGTCGGCCACAATCAGTGTTTGTGAATATTTCGCCTGCCTCTTGCGAATTCCTCAAAAAAAAAAATATAATTTTATATATATATATATATATATATATATATATATATATATATATATATATATATATATATATATATATGTGTGTGTGTGTGTGTGTGTGTGTGTATGCCCTTCAACTTTGCCGCCCCCATTCTCGCCGAACACAGGTGTATTTGTGGCAGTGAAGCAGCAGACCAATTCGGTACCATGGTCTTGTGTGTCGTAAATCCGAAGGAAAGATTGCAAGACATGAAGAGGTTAATAACATTATCAAGATGAGCCTTACAACAGCCGGATGCCCAGCAGTAAGGGAGCCACCCCAACTATGCATATCTGATGGCAGCCAAAAGCACCCAGATGGTATCACCCTTCAAGCCTGGACAGACGGCAAGCAGGTGGTGTGGGACTACACATGTGCATCTACCTTGACTGATATCTATCTCCAATACACCAGGGAGGAAGGAGGGGCAGCTGCCACCTTCAGGGAGTCCCAGAAGTTGAGAATATACGGAGAACTTGCCCAACATTATATGTTTGTTCCCATAGGCTCGGAGACCTTTGGCTCATGGGGAAAGAATGCATCTAAGTTCCTAACGTAGCTTGGCAAAAAAACTCAAGAGGGTAACTAGGGATCCCAGGGCAGCTGGTTTTCTGTTCCAGCAACTCAGCGCTGCTGTTCAGAGGGTAATGCATGCTGTATTTTGGGCACGCACTCCAGCTCTGAGGAGCTAGATGAGATTTTCGCATTATAATCAGTGACAAACGTAACAATATGTACTAGATATGTATCTCTCACACCTCGTGTACTGTATATGCCATCTTTATATCAACAATGTATCTCTTAAATCTTTTGTACCATATTATGTAATAATATGTTTTTTATATATATATATATATATATATATATATATATATATATATATATATATATATATATATATATAATTTCCTAATTTGTTCAATTAAGTAACTGTTTAAATGTTTTTATGGACATTTTCTAGCGTTTAAATAGTGTTAGTGTCATTTTTTTTCACTTTTATATTTGCGAGGAACGCAAAGGTACAAAAATGCACACTATTGTACACTTAAAACACAAAGGTCCACAAGCACACACTTGTGTACACATACAATGGTCCAAAGTGTACACATGTGTACACATACAAAAGTACACAAGTGCCCACTTGTCTACACATACACAAACGTTTCTGTATCTTCACACGTGTACCATAAAAAAATCAGTCATACGTTTATTGACATGAATAAAAAACATCACATACATAATCTTGTGTTCCAGACATAAACACAAGTGACGACCTAATAAAAACTGAAGGAGGAAATGAATATTTTGATTATTAACAAAACAAAGTGTGAAATGTTTATTTGTAAGTTGGTAGTTGAAGAAAACAATGAGTATAACTGTGTTCTTATAATGTGAAAACAATGAGTATAACTGTGTTCTTATAATGTGAAAACAATGAGTATAACTGTGTTCTTATAATGAAGAAACAATGAGTATAACTGTGTTCTTATAATGAAAAAAACAATGAGTATAACTGTGTTCTTATAATGAAGAAAAAATAGTATACTTTTTCTTATAATGAAGAAAACAATGAGTATAACTGTGTTCTTAT